>JABUQX010043778.1:10000-64599 GCA_015478945.1 Trachelipus rathkii
TAGTCGACCGCTTATATATATATATTTAATTATATATATATTATATTATAATTAATAATCTTAATTATTATAATTAATTATTGATGATAAGTGTAATAATATAATATATATATTATATA
Organism: Trachelipus rathkii; assembly: GCA_015478945.1. Classification (NCBI taxonomy): domain Eukaryota; kingdom Metazoa; phylum Arthropoda; class Malacostraca; order Isopoda; family Trachelipodidae; genus Trachelipus; species Trachelipus rathkii. The sequence goes on from JABUQX010043778.1 coordinate 10,120, forward strand.
TTATATAATATATTATATTATTATTATCGATAATCTAATAATAATATATATAATATTAGTATTTATAATAATCTATAAATTAAAAAATATATAATATAAATAAATAATAATAATATTAATAATTATATATTCTATATACTATATATATATATTATTAATATATAATATATATATATATATATATATATAATTATTATTATATATTAATATAAGTATACTAATATAATCTATTATATAAAATAGGTAATGTATATTATAACTTATATATTAAACCTTCACACTTCCATGTATAAATATTTTTACTCACATCTATAATTATCTATTAGTAAATATTATTTAATTTTTATAACAAAATATACAATTCTTTGAAAAATTTTCTTAAACTTAATTTTTTTTTTAGAGGATTATTTTTAACCTAAGAAATTTTATGATATTTGTAAAAAAAATCAAAGCGTAAAAGAAAAATGTTAAGATTTAGATTGATGCCTTGATTCAATTTGCTTTTCACTTAAGTACCACTAAGTACCACTTAGAAATACATTTAAACACAAACTCAGCTTAATGATATCTCTTCACAAACACAACAACATCACATATCTTTTAATATTTAAATATATACTAGTATTATATAATATTGATATTTATATGAAACGATATAAAAACATTATTATAATAATATTTATATATATTATATATATTATTTATATATATACTATGATTATATTAATATAGTATTTTATTATTAATATACTATATATAATATTTATATATATATTATATATTAATTTATATGTTCGGTATTAAGATTATCTTATATTTATGATATTTATATTAAGAATATAATAATGTTATTTTATAAAAATTGTATTGTAAATATTATAGTTAATATTATAAAATATCATATGGTACTATTTTATATATATATATATATAATTATATTATATATTATATATATATTATAAATATATTAAATATTAATATATTATATTATTAATATATATTCAATTAATTAATTAATATATTATATACTATTTAATTAATTATATTTCATTGAAGTAAAACATATTGCAAATTTACTGTAATTGTAGTGGGGAATAACTGGGGACTTTATATTTTGAATAAAATATAAGAAGCAATTATTGGAGATTAAGTTTATTATAAAAGATAATTATAAAATTATTATTATAGCGGTAACTGAGCTAAAATCAAACTTTAGTTTTAGGTCATTTATTTAACTAAAACGATGTATACGAATGCGTTTATTATTATTATATATATTATTATATATAGCGTGACTAAATCATGTTTTATTGCCTTATATAATACTTTGGATTTCTAATAAGTAAATGGTAAATACCGTTTATCCAATTTTTTAATGGGTCTTTTAAATTATTCTAAATATTATATAACTATTAAATAATATATATATATTATATATATATATATATATATATATATATATTTATATATTATTTATATATATAAATTTAATATATATATATAATTATATATATATATATTAATATTAATATACTATATATATATATTATATAGTATATTTATCGATTATAATATATTAATATATATAATTGATATATATTCATATAAATAAATTAATAGATATATAATATTATTGAATTAATATATAAATTATATATATATATATATATATTAATATTATATAATATATAATATTATATAATAGTAAGTATATAATATATATATATATATTATAATATAGCAGGGGCGGGCTTATTCGTCGTACATCATTTAATGTTTGGTGTTGATCTGACATTTTCATCAACACACAAATTTTATTATATTTTTATATATATATATATTATATTTAATATATGTATATTAATATTATATAATATTTATTATATTATTAATATATATTATTATATAACATAGGTTAAGAACATATTTTATGCTTCACTCAGTAGATGCTATTATGGATGAAAAGTAGGTATAATAAATCACCATAAAAAATGCTTAGGATGAACCTCATCATAAACTACCATCTTCATAATAACTCTAAAATACATATTCACTCGATGGAGTCGACATGTCAGGATCGAATTATGCTTAGAGCGGTCGCATACCAAAGATCCAGGTAAATCATGATTGAGTACGTGGAAGTAGCCTATTTGCTGATATTGTATGGTAGAGATGTGCAGCAGAACACATGTTCAATAGAATATTGGACTTATGTAACATTAAATGCCTAACATGTCTCCAATTGAGAGAGAGCCCTTACCTCCTCCCGAGTGTACTTAAAAGATTTGCAGCTTGTGGCTACTCCTCTCTATACTAAAAAAGTGATGTTTGACTAATAAAAAGAGAGAAAGTTAAATGCGAGAGAGTGATCAGATTTGACATTAATCAGCACTAACCATCTTAGAAACTACAAATTTCCGCACGTAAGAAACCCGCAAACCTCCTGTGCTTATGTATAGTGGTGAACCAAAGATCTATTTGTAATACTAAATGTTTTAGACTAAGAACGTCTAAGTTAAAACTCTGTTACATGTGAAGACTGTAGGTAAGTGACCTATGAAAGAATAGGAAATTGATTGATATGTTTTGTTTTTGCGAGGCGAGGGTAGATTTAGATATAGAGTGTTGATATTTATTATTCAATCATGTATATTGTGTTAATATCAAAGTGATTTAATGGAGATATATATGAACACATGCGCCACCCTTAAGGGCCAAATGCACTAGACTATTCATGACTTAGTAATATTGATTAAGTAGATTAGAAAGCTATGAAAACAAATAACCGCAAATTAGAGTTCAAAACGATGTGTACCTAGGAGGCGGTAACGAATATGACGACAAATTTGAATGGTATAATAATAATAAATGTAACTAAATAGAATGTAGATAATAGATCTATATTGATTAATAAATATATAGTATATATACATGAGTAATTAGACAGATAGTTAGGCCTTGCTATGATATTATTATGTTAATTGAGAAATAGTTAATAAATTGATTTCGTGAATATTTATTTTTTATTTTTTTATATTAATTTATAGACTTAATTTAAATATCAAAATTTTTAGGGATATTTTTTATGATTATTTATTTATTTTTATTAAGAAATGCGATAAAATACCATACGATTACGCACTCCGCTAGAATAAGATAATATGATAATATGAATAGACTAAAAAAGATTTATGAGAGAGGTCGCAGATTATTAGTATTATTTTTGAGAGGGATTGAGAAGGTTGCAAGATAGATGAAGATGAGATAATCTGATTGAAAATTAGGAGTCGTGAAGGTGAGAAATAAACCCAGAGTAATTTAAAGAATGCAGAATGCGAATTGATATGAGGGATTGAAAAAGAAGAAAGACATTTAATGAAAGAAGAGATTTAAATTAAATGAGTGAGATGAGAATAGAGGAACGAAGAGAGAATAAGTAGGTGGTAAGTATAGTTAAATATTAATTAGCATAATAAGTAGATACTGTACAGGATGACTTCAGCAATGACAAAATATAGTTATCATCAGGGGAAATAAAAGTAATCAGTTCTCCAGAGGACTGATCGTGTGATAAATAGAATTATGACGTATAAGTAGAGTCTAATGTATTTCGGACTTAATTATAGTTGATAATTTCATCTATAATACTCGAAAATTATACGTAAGTCTAATTATGAATAACAAAGCAGTGTTGTTCTTTTATATGCAAACACGCGAAGTTGTAGGTTTAAAGTTCGTCCACAGCTATGGGTCATATTATTTATTACTATTACACATTTTTGCACTTCAAAATGATATATAGGCGGCAATGTGTTGTGTAGTATAGTGTTCTGCCAATCAAATGTTGAGTTTGAGAACATTTACTGGTAGAAACTGAATCTTTAATAAATGTAATATTACGTTTTTTTTTTCAATTAAATAATAAATCATTAGAGTGTTATAATATAATTAAGATGCAATTTAATTTCTCTTAATATTTTAAATATACATAAATAAAAATATAAAGAATAATAAAATAAATATAATAATGTTTTCCCTAACTGCAATTTGTATAAAATGGTGGTTATATAGTACTCGCTCATATACACTAGAGATGTATGAGAGGCATATCTGTCTAAGATATCTAATTGATATTTGTATTCTATAAATTTAAGTGGTGTAATTAATCTTATTATATTCGTAAATATAATCATATGATTATTATCACACTCTATTGTCTTATTCCATTTTATGTAGTTTAGTTGTAAATGATTTGAGAGAAGACGGACTGCCGAAACACAATTAACAACATAAATGAAGAAAAAGAGGTCGATACAAGTGCGAATGAAGATCTGAAAAAATGTACATTACGATATTATTTTTGGATAGTGACGTTAATAAACGATTACCATAAGTGAAAACGAGCGTAAACCCGTACACGTAGACAATAATATGAAACCTACGATTGAACTCAGCACAACATTATAACCTAAGAGTTTCACGAGTTCGACCTTATAGTCACGTACTATGTAGGCACATGTACAATTCCCCACATTCTCATATAATGTGCCCTATAAGTAACGTAACAATAGATTCAGTGAGTATTAGAAAGAATTGACACCAGTTATGACTATCGTAGATACGTTTGATAATACTCACATGTTGTTGATTATATCTACCCTAGAAATAGAGAAATGAGATTACATATATGATATTAAGAAATTAGAAGTTTGTGTGAGTGAAGTGCAAATACAGAAATTATAAATAATTATAGCATAATGAGGATACGATATTAGTTAGAAATACATATAGATAGCGTGCCTTTCTTCCGATTTCTATGGTTAGGTAATAATTTAATGGCTTCAGTATTTACGGCATAGTGTAGTGTAATAATGTATATGAATATAAATTACAGAGAGGTACTCACACATGTTATATTAGACTGACCGGTGTATAATTTAAAGAACGAGTAGAGTAGGAGGGAAGGTAGATATGGAGAATTAGTGCCTTCTCTCTCGTGCACAAATTAGAAGAAGAAATGCACCGTGTCCATGATGGGCGAATCGTGACGAGACGAATTATTGCTCGATGGCTTTCGGAGGATTTTGTTGAGGCCTTTATCACATTAATTCAATGTGATTGCCGTCAAAGATAATGTGGTGTTACTTAAGAATCCGGAGTAAGCAGAAAAGATAAATTGTCGTCAAGTAAGCACTGTCGCCACTTATGTTCCTTGTATTTAACAACTAAAAATTAAATTGCGCGTATGACAATAATTAGGTTATGAAATTAGCCAGAGATATTTATGATATTAACCGTATCATAAGGATAGTTATTTAGCTTACAGACTCAGTACATAGTAGGAATTGTGGACCAGAATGAAAAAGTTATATATACTCAATATATTTTAAGATGTTTAGTAAAGGGCTACTAAGAATAATTTTATTATATTAGGATAGATTATAAAAAGTAGATATAGTGTGTGTACTTCCTTATATTGAATAAGCTAGTTAGTTAACGCTATGATACCTGATTGGAATAATATATATATTATATAGTATATATATATATGTATAGTCAAATTTTACCTCAGAGTTTAAAGAGGATAAATATATTTAAGGAAGATGTATATATATGAGTAAAGAAAGAGAGTTTATTACATATTTACTTGTATTAGACATTGTCTTAGTCTCTAGGAATCAGCACAAGTGATATAGTTAATCGAACAATAGTGATTTTGAGGGGTAAAATAGAATTATATAGTAAGAAAGAATTATGAAATATATATGACATGTATGTTTACCTTTTGGAAGATCAATAGGCTACCATTATACCTTGATCAGTAGTCATCCATTATGATGTCACTGATAGTTTAAATGAGAGTAATTTATTGTATTATAACAAGGATAGTTACAATGAAGTAACGCAATTCATTAAGCCTGATATTAATAGAATGCCAGGAATAGTTTGTAGGCATTATTTGTGATAGAGACTTTATTGGTAGATAATGATGTGTATAATTAGAGACATGATGTGGTCGATATATTTATACTCAATAGGAGTAGTGAATTGTATTATGATATTTATTAATTATAGTATATTTAAGTAAAGAGTTGTAAGTGGTGTAACTAACGGTCAAGGTGTCAGAATTGTTAGATGATATGGGTATATGTGTGTCTTTCAACTGTTTCCAGGATCCCGTTTGAGTACTGATTTGTGCTACTCCTTTCACGTAGTCGTATTATTGGCGTACCACACTTACTACAGTGTAAGTCGCTAATCTACACTATGAAGAGGCCTCTCATTATTTAATAGATTATAGCAGTCTTGTTGGAAATATAGAGTAAATAAGTTGTAAGTTATTTCTAGTTATCCAAAGGTAATGATATATTTTACTCTAATTTAACTTTAGAACTTTAATGTTCTCTTGTTCATTATACCCTCCCATGGAGATTTCATTAAATTTCTTAATTTACTTTGAGTAATGTGTCGGTTATTTTAAAAATCACCTGAAAGTGTACTTTTGAGGGCTTAGTTTACTTTTAATAGAGTCCATATAACGTATGTTTGCTGGATAAATAATTTTTTTATTAAGTAAAATTATATATTAATAAGAATTTGAATATAATTAAATAAAATACATGAAAATAGTTACATAATATTTTAAATAAAATTTGATAAATAAAAATTTAATATAATTAATATATTGATTATACAATTATATTAAATAATTTAATAATAGTAATAAACATATAAATTTTTATTTTTTTTTTTTTTTTATTATTTTAAAGCTCTTTACTAAATATTGATAAATATTATAGTAAGCGTATAGTGTGTATAGAACATTTATTTAAAAATTGCTTCATATATCTATATATTATATATTCTGATTTTATGCATTAATTTTTGTAATTTGTTTTTGTACTATCAAGGATTTCTATAATAAGTTCTATATTATTTAAATAAAATTAGAATAAACTTTAATAATTTGCCAATATATTTTTCTATTATTTTAAATTAAAAATCTATTATTATTACTTTGTTATTTTCAATAATTATTAGTAACATACTTTCAAAATATTTAGATTTAAAATTTATAATAATTATATATATAGTTATATATAGTGAATATATCTATATTATATATTAGTATATGGGATGAATTAAATATATCTATTAAAACAGAATTTGAGTGTTTTTATAAACTAATAGATTAATATATTTAGTATAACTATGCGCATATATATATATATACATACTCGTCTTTATATATATATATTATACTATCACTATATCATATTATAATAATATATCACAAGTTAACTAATATAACCGTTATATAGTAATAATATATAATCTAATAGTTATGTAGTATATAGGGTATTCATATATTCATTCATTCATATATTGATATATTATAATAATTTATTTAATTATACTAATAAGCTTTATAATTAGATTAATTGAAATATAATAATAGTAGTATATAATTTGTATATATATAATTAATATATTATATATTACACAGTAAAAAAGGCTAATTACTATATAAATATTATATATATTAATATATATGATATATATATATCACCTTACTAATAAATATTTATATTAATATTATATGATACGTATAGATTATTAGAAGAGAGGGATGGAAGTATAACTCTATTGATATAAAATTTGTGTTTTAATACAAAATGATTATACCAGGATATATGAGATAATTACGCCGTTAATACTTATATATATAATAATAAGAGGTGCAGTTATAGAGAATAACAACACATGTTTTTTATAAAATACCCATAACCTTTAACATGGTTTTATTTAAAAATACTAAAATCACTAAATTAACCTTGGTTATTTATCATATGTTTTTGAGTGATATTATATACGCGTAAGATATTATTATTGTATTATTTATTGTAATTAGTATTATTAGTTTATATTTATATATTTTTTGTTATTTTAATATAGTTTAATGCATATATATATATTAACATACTGGATAAACGTTATTAGCCTAATTATATATACAATATTAGGGTGTATTAAACCTGATTTTATAATAATATATCTATAATTATATAGATATTTATATATATTGTAACAATTTGTTGAATAACTGTCAAAATTGTTTAAATATTTTAAACATAAATGAGGATAAAATGATAATATAATAGATATATATATAAATAAAATATATCTTTACATAAATAAGTATTTATTAATATATAATAAAAAAAAACATAAAAAAATGATTATCAAACTAAACCCAAATATATATTATATATATATATATACTACATTTAATAATTAATATTTACTTAATATTATTAAAAATATATATATATTAATATATTAATATTAATAATATATATAATATTTATAAATATATTAATATAATATAAATAATATATTTTATATATATTTTAATATAATATTTATATATCATTATATCTATATAATTTAACTATATTTATAATAATTATATTATATAATTATAATTTATAACTATAATATAATATATAAATAATAAACTATAATTATATATATATATACTAGTTTTAGTTAGCGAGTAAAACGAAATGGTTTCATAAACGATCATTAAAACACCAAGTAACTCCAATCCTAATTTAATGGAGATGCATTATATTATAAAACTAGCAGTAAGCACCTCCAGATTTGTTGTGGCAAACTTCAAATACAAGGCAGACTCTCGAATACCTCCATATGAAAGCAAAGGCAAACTGGCATAAGGTGACAGGGAATGACCATTGCTAGACATCTACGACTTCAGAACACATCATGATCACTCTTAGGACTTGTGACCCCTCTTTTTACCTTAATAACGGTTCACGAAAAGTAGAAACAGAACTAACAAGAATAAATTGAAGATGATTATTATTAATTTTATTCACTGACCTAACAAACTAAATAGTATATCCAATGGTCCCTTATAGTAATACGATAATATCCCTCAAAGCCATATAAGTAATGTTCACCAATCTAAAATGTTTTTCACTCCAGAATTTAAAAATAATTATGTATTTACTAACAACTATAATAAAAAACTTAAAATAATTTTGCAAACAAAAAATTTTTTTTTTTTGATCTATACCTAGTGCAAAACATAGGAGACTAAAACGGAATTATTGGATAATATACAAGACTAGGATTATGTTTAATACTAAAAAATATGTGTACCTTGTCAGTGACAAAAATAACTACAATTAAATTTAGTCGTATTTGTCTTTTGTGACAAATAATTAAAAATATCTAAACCAGTTGTTTTTTTATATTATATATTCATTTGTATAAAAAAAAATTTTGAAGTTCAATATCTTGTTTTCAAAGTGATAACACGGCTAAGCTTGAACCTTATTAGGAAGATGAGAATAGACAAAGTATACGCAATAGTAGTATTTTGAGATTGCAAGTGCGAAAGAAAAAAATTACATAGAAGAAACCAATAACTTGAAGTCTTTTCGACAAAAATTGAAGAATTGAAAATAGTTGCATTTTGCTATGGAATATTGATTTTTAATTATTTATAATCGGTATATATATATATATATTAGGATGTGCCGATATTCGGTAAGATATACGGGTATTCGGCCTATTCGGCAAAAATACCGAATATTCGGTATGCGGCTTTTAGCCGAATTATTCGGGCCGAATATTGAGCTTTACAAACAATAAATCGTCAACATAAGGGAAGTTATTTCAAATTTTAAAATTGAAATTGTATAAGAAGAACTTCATTTTCCAGAAAAGATTACAAAAATTAGCCCTAATTTTGATAGTAGCCAATTTGAGCGACAGAAATCTTGTAGTGCATTTTGTGAATCCTATAAGAGCCGATTTTGAGCAAATTTTTGCAAGATATGCTAAAAAAAATATGAAGATGCATTTAAAAACTTCAAAATTTGAGGTATGAGATCATCCAAACAAAACCGGAAGACCGAATGGTAGCAATGTATAGAAGAGGGAGAGAAGGAAGAAGTGGAGAGGACTTGCTAATGACGAGAATGTTTCAATTGTCTTTGTATCAGGATGGTTGGCAACTATGCATAACGGATGGATGCGAATAGCAAAATATATGTTAAGTATAAATGCAAGCATACTGTTAAAGATCTATTATTTTGTATTTTAAAGAGCTTTACAGAACAATTGTTCAGCTTATACTCGTTCCACCTAATTTTAATTGTGTGGTGACAAGGTTTCACAACAGTTGAATACAGCCCACACGGTCAGCTGCATAAGGGCTTTTTAAAATGTTCCAATTTTATGATCAGTATATTGCAGCTGAATTTAGTATTGGCAACCATGACTATAAATCTTAATTTTCTATTTCTATGAGAGGATTTCCTCTATCACGCTGAATCAGGAGTACATGATTATTAGAGAATAGATAAAATAGAGTTAATGTAAATGAGGAGAATTTGGTTGTAAACTCTATATAGTTCTCACCAATTCAATGCTTTTATCATTATCTAACTGAATCTTGTAAGAATGCAATACAAGATATACATGTGGTTTTGGTGTCATGTGGATTTATATCAATGTAGCATATACAAATATAGTAGTGCTTAGTTACTTGGAGGTTGAGCCTAGTTGACCTCATTGTATTTATTTACTTAAACAAGTCATTTGTATGAGACGTGAGTGATTAAAGTGAGTACCAGATCTTCTCTATATGTTGATCTCAACATATTCATTAACTTTAGCAATTAGTAAATGCGGATATATTTTTTCTAGTGAGTAGGTGCAAGATCTCAAATGAAAAAATAGCCCTTCAGATGCGATGAGGATATATATTTAAATCGTGATAGAAACAGTTAAGAAAGGGTCAGTGAAAAAAAGGAAACTTATCTTAATTTCTGCATAGATATCGTAAGATAAGTCTATATTGTTGTATGTATGCTACTTTCTATAGTGATACAATGTCGTAAAATTACAGCTAATTTTTCAATATGAATCAGATGAATCAGTAATAAAAAATAGTTAGGATCGTTTGAGATTAGGCATGTGTAAAAAATTAATGAATTGCAGAAAATTATGCTCCGATTCAATTCTTCTGCTTGACGATGATTCATTCATGTTGGGAATGTGAAGCTGAATGGTTCCATTTCAAATCTTTAATGTGATATTGTTTTAGAAGAAATTGTTTGTTCTATCTAAAAAATCAGTTCATACTTAGAATTAAGAAAGTGGAGTAGTTTATGAATAAAGAAAGTCGCCATTTTCATTACTGACTCGATAATTAGTGATTATAATGTACACTAACATTAAGTTATTAAAGAGTATACTGCTACATGCTCGGATTAGTTACATCAAGAAAAATAAATATTTTATATATAATCAATATTATATAAGTTGTCTACATTAATTTGACTGATAAAAGATGTTATAATTCCCTTCAATTTAATAAGATTTATATAGTAAACAGCTGGATTAATATAGTTATTTATGAATTGTTAAAAACTATTGCAATTAAAATACCATTCATTTCTCTCACCGTCATCTAAGTCGATAAGTGAAAAAGAACTATTTTATGAACAGGAGGAAATATTATGAAGCCCACAAGAAATAGTAGTACCCTAGATAAAATGTAGTAAGAAACTGCTATAATGTTTCTGATCATGTTTAAACTTACTTAGTAGCTTATTCATAAATATGAAGTTTAGTTTAATTTAATCTTTAACTACGAACTTTTCAGTTTTCTATATTTAATTATTTTTTTAATATTATGTAGTAATTAGTTACTAGATCGTTAAGAAATAGTATTAATTAATTTTAATTTTGTATTTTATTATTTGTATTAATAACACTGGTAAACTTATGAAAATATCTATTGGTACGTGAGTTTGTTTCGCTTACATATTGATTTTATAATTGATTGTGCTGATTCTTCAAATTTATTGTTTAATTACTGTTTATTTATGCATTATTATCACATCTGCATTTTGTGAGAATATTGTATCAAAGTTATAATTTTAATATCTATTAGTTTAACACAGATATATAGTATATATTATTTATTCTTGATTATATTTTCCGTTCAAGATGGTCTCATACACAATGTATTGGAGATATATATATATATCAGTTTATAGATAAAATCATATTTCCTATTCTGCATATCAAACTAGGTCTCATTAATAATATGTAAAAGCTTTAGATTTCATACTATTATTGAAATTAAACCATTATAACATTTCCCCTTAAAGAAAAACATTATATAATCATATATAAATTAATGTTGAGCATTATTTTTATATACGCCGGTATATATTAATATAGTAACTATATAGTATAATTTAAACTTAATAAAGAAATATTATATTATAACTATATTAAATATAAATATTATATATTAATTATATATATATTAATAATATACTATATTATTAAAATTAATATATAATATTATATATATATAATTAATTGATGTATATGAAGGGAGAAGAAACAAATCTTGCAATCTGATATATCGATATCATGTCTTTGATTAGATTATATTATGTTAAACATATTATAATACAACATGTTTAATTAAAGTAGTTAATATGGTATTAAATATATAACAACAATGGAATGTAATAGATTAGGGAATGGCTTAGTTAATGTTTAATACTATAATCTAACGATGGTTTTAGTACGTAACATTTTCTCTTTACAGTAGACGATCTTACTTATATTAATTTAATTGTATGTTTAACATAATATGCGGATCTGGAAAATATCCCTCATTTCAAAGCTTCCATACTCATATTTAGCTTCTTATAGTTGACTTCATTATATATTATATGTGATATCCCCACTTATAGCCCTTCATTAATAAAGGTAAACTAACGTATTCATTCCTAGAATCAATTAGATTCTTCGATGAAGCGTTCACCTCTGCATCTAAGAAATAATCAAACTTAAACATTACATACTATAAGGATTATATACTAGTAAATAATTTTCTATAGTGTGAGTAAATTGTAAGTAAATCATAGTAGGCATACTTTATACGTCATGTTTACATCCATGAAAAATGAGATTAAACTGTCAGCAGATTTCACGTGTAGTTAACGTAAATGTTAGTGGTTCTCTGAACTTTCCTGTACTCAGTGGAATATTCTTTAGTTGCTAAATAAGATCATGAAAAGCCTATTCCAATGCTACTCTAACCTCATCTTTATTGCCTTTAACACAGTTCAATTAGTTTAAGATCAGCAAAGGCAGTAACTAATAACACGGATTGGAGTGTTCTATTATATTAAAATCATCAATCAGATTCAGTTCTCTCCAGTACTTTTTTAATATTTAGTAATAAACAGCTATGGTGAAAACAGATAATCAGTATATGTTAAGCATAATTATAGCGGAAGGCGAATATCATTTCACATCTTATGGTCCAGTGGGCCTTCACACTTAATTGTATTCATTCAAACCAAGTATTATTATGTGATAGTGGAGGTAGTATGATAGTTAGTTTCTTCTCTACTGTATACAAGAGGTTACTAACGTTACGATGTTCCATGTCAACCTGGCGTCTCAATGGATTTCCTCGGTGGCCTTTCTCTTTTGATGAGTACTGATTATCAGTTACATATTTAACATCACATTGTTACTACTTGATTATGTGTAGCCTCTCTACAATCTGTACTTGATTCTTGCAATTTACATCCATCTCTACAATATCCGATACGATACTATAATATTAACCAATAGCTGTGTTAATACTGCTGAAGTTCAATAACCATGTTGTATCCAGTTATGTTTGTAACAGATACACACTTAAATCTGCTCTTGTAACTAATTGTCAGCAATAAAACAGTCGCCATATTCACCTTATATGCATCCGATTATGCTTAGTATGAAAGTTCCATTATTAAAAGAGTTAAGTAGTTAGACGCCTGCTATATCATTCACTGTGCAATATTCACAGGTTTACCATATGACTGAAGAAGCATCACAGCTCATTTGTTTGCTGTATAAATATATATAATATATTAATATTATAATTAATTAATTTCGATAAAAATTATTGTACATACTTTGTGCCATGTCCTAGTAGTCATTTTTAATGGCAACTCTCGAAGCCCATAAACAGTCTCAGTGACAACTCGGCAACATACAATACTCTCATTTCTAAGATCGCTTACTAATGTCTAACCCTAGATAGTGAAACAATCTAACTCATCTATTCCTTACTCTCCTTTACTAACTCTATCGTTGAGTGTTTGTGAGAGAGATATAGTTATCATCCCAGGGTGAACTGAACGATCTAGTATGAGAGTTGTTATATTTGCCGAAGTTGTCCTGCGCTGTTGGCTTCGAAGTTTTGTCATTAAAACATGTGATTCTACTAGGACTTATATTATGGTTGTGCTATGGCTAGTGCTAGATGATAGGTATATCGATGTTTTAGTCTCGAAATCGAGAGAAGCAGAGCTGTGGAGGCCCTTCCAGTCAGATATGGTAACCTTGGATATTGCAGTGAAGTTGCAGGCCTACATTAGGCGCTATTGAACTCCCAGCATACGATGCAGGTGATGGCGACATGTTTATTAGATAGTTGGCCAGAGCTCAGTATATAAGAATGTTGGTGGTTATTATCGATTACATCAGATTCGTGGCGAACGGTGCACCTACAGGGTTATTTGTCTGTATCTCTCTCTTAATGTTCATGTGGTAGGGTTCGGATACGGTGATGATTATATGAGTACATATTGAAACTTTTCCCTGAGCAAGACAGTTTTAGATCCGAGTCAAAGATATCAGGTACATTGGATGTTTGAAAATATGCGTCTCTAGAATCGCTAATAAAAGAATAAGAAGTGGCCAGGGGCCGAGTGCGCAAAATGACTTTGCCGACGCCACAGGTGAAAACAGGGCCACATCCAGATCAGCTGAACCCTACCTGGTACAAGAGAGAATAAATAGATCATTTGATCATCTTATAACCATGCAAACAATACACAAAAAAGCTTGATTGATAGAACACCAATTTGTGAAAGGCCGGGTGGGCCAAGTGGATGGTGATATGGCTTGTCCTGTACTCAGATAATATAATAATAGTTCTACGATTACACTTTCGTTCTGAAATATTGGACACTAGAGTGAAGATAAATAGATATGATGGAGTGAATATTATTGATATGGCCCTACCAAGATACGATCAACCTCTAAACTCCTAGATTAGAAATAGAAATAAGAAAACAAACATAATAAGCAGAATTAATAACAACATGAGTGAACATAAGATAGAGTTAAAAGACAAGGAAGCGTGAGAAGCAGCATTGTGAAAGATGCGGCTAGTGGATGTGGATGGGATGCAGTGAATGTTGCTGTGAAAAACTCATATAGTATAAAGTCTGAGTAAAGCCTAATGTATCACCCACAAATATGTAACACAATAGGCAGAGATGTATGAGCGTGCATCAGATCAAGATATGCGTAATTCGTACATGGATGATTGTTACTGGTAATGTGTGCTATCGCTCTCTCTCACTCACGCCAGGTAATGACAAACCTCACTATGAGCTCTAGGCATTGGTGCAACCTAAAGGAAATTTTATATATAACACTCTGAGGTTAGCTTATATTTCATTGACTCTTGACTTGTTGATATATAGATATTTTGAGAGGCATGGTGGTAGAGCTGCTGTCGGCAATCAAAGTATGATCTATTCAAAGATATTGAATTGTGAGAGACTAGAAATTAGGTATAGATTTATTCCATGTGCAGGATGGATATTCCAAATATAATAGTGCTCGTGACTATATAGTATAGTGCGGACGCAATTGATGAAGGGATATTGCTAGAAACGGTGGGTCGTACACAAAAGAGTCGTGCCAGAGTTCTTAGTCAACGGAGCTTACTGTGTAAGCAGGCGAAAAGAGATTTCGACATTATGCTTCAGATAAATTTTAAGGTGATTATGGAAAGATTCATATTGAGGCACTCTAGTGAATCTAGCTGCTCTCTATTTACTGATAATCGATCTTACGTAAATCATTGTTCTGTGCTCTCTCGACAACATAAGATTGTGGTGATGATAACCGTGATCAAAATGCATTATCAATTAATATCCCCTTACCATACTGACTAGCATGTATAACTCTTGCAGACATTTTGAACATTATGTCGTTATTGCTCTCATGATAGACAATTATTAGTCCCCGCTGTGACGAATAATCACGTGCTCGATTTGTGTTGACACTCAGCACACTCGCTCATGATATCCAAATAAAATGTAGGGTGTATTTCACTAAACTAATTTGATAGAAAACTGAAAATGAATATCCTATATGATAGTGGAAGGGGGTAATATACGCCTGAGGAACAGGAGCATGGAATATATTGATGATATAATATCAGGTTCTATAAAGATAACTCACGTTATATATAAAATTTATGTAAAGAATACTTAGACTTAATAACTGATCATTAGGATAGGATACATGCTGTATGATATAAAATTCACTTTTTGCATAAGCTTTTTGACAATAGCATTTCAATGAAATCATTTCTATATACTATCCCTGTATCTGATAAGTTGCATTTTGTTGATATTAATATGATGATCAGTATATTTATTAAAAACTCAATTTTAGAGAGGTTATATTTACCTTAAGGAATAATAATATCCTTCACGAATTTCGACTCTGAACTTAAGGTGGAGACAAGAGATCTATATCTACACGATCCGTTTTATACCAGTAGACGAGGGTATAGTTACGTTATAAATTTAATGTCTAAATATGTTTTGATAAAGAACAAAGATCTTTACAGGGATAAATGCACCCGATGAACAATTTTACTGATCACGATAAAGTTATTAAGACCACTCTATATATGTGATAGCTTGAATGATAAGGAAACACCACTTGGTGGTGTGAGAGATATCCTTCACAGAAGCTAATAAAAGTATCGAGCAATATAAAATATTTTATCAAAGTCTGTGTGTGACCACTAACCTAATAATGCACAACTACAACAAATGCACCGATATGGTGTGTTAATGTGATGCATATGCTTCACACAAAAACACTCTCACACTTGTTTGAATTGTTAGATCACCACTACATACAAGTACTAATCAATTGTGTTAAGAATAACCTCACAATGTCTACAGAACCATCTCTCTTATGCTGTCTCTCTTTCTCATGTTTATGTAATATAATAATATACAATAAGTAGATATATACAGAATACAATGAAAAGTAGAAATATTATGACTTTAATTCCGATATACTCGCTGTAAAATAAAGCCACGCATAACAATAAAACTCTCTAATTATATTATATGATATGGTGAATATAACTGAAAAGTTTCGATAAGATGCAAACGACATAATTTACATTTATACGCTAAAAATATCTTGTTTCAGAATATTTGTAAATAAAGGTCTGAAGAAATATTGAATTTCCGTATGACAGAACTCTTTATAGTGAGTAGTTCAAACCATGATTTGGGTGTGCAATTGCATGTAAATATATTGCTTTAAGAGTAGGCTTCAAAGATAAAGCGTTTTATTTTTAGACTAAGGTTTTATAAAATCTTAAATTTTTTTTCCTTTTTATTTTATAAACCCCCACCAACGGTGTTTTCGAATCGAATGGGACGGTGGGAGCATGAAAGGTATTATTTATTGAGAACTGGTATTTTTTCAAATTCATTAATATTAGACTAATTTCCAGTTAGGCTTTTTGCCTCGATTAAAAATAGAAGTGTAACTCATACTCTATATTCTGTACAACTGAAGGTGTGTCAGTTAAGGCACTTAATACTCTCTGGAGCCTCATATGACTATGTTGCTAATTACTTCTGGTGAATAGTTGTCGGAATCCTGCGATACGGCGTACTATTTATGTTGACTATATACATGCTCACATATGTCGGTATCTCCTACTGTGTATGACTTATGTGGAGGACGTTAATACCGTGGATTATTACATTTTTTTACGTGCTGGTAGCACGTTACTTGTCACTGCACCTGACTCGATTAATATTTGATGCATATATACTTTGTACCTGAAAATAATAGTCCTGTGTGATATAACAACAGTGAAGTGAATAAATGGAACCCTCTCGTCTTATATCTCATAACACTTCTCTCCACTCAGGCATCTTTGCACAGTGCATCGATAATTAAGCAAGAAAAGACTCATCATGAGACTAAATTTCTTATCCTGCCATTTATATTATGCAGTGTATCGTGCACAATTCGATATGATATTAAATGATACTCAATATCTCTAATGATCATATTTCCCCTAAAAATACGTCTTATGCCTTCTGACACCGTATAACCATTTATTGGAGCATACACTACAAATGTATAAACTTTATGATAGATATAATAGATTACATAGGAAAAGTGCTTCTTGTTAATTATTATATATATGTGATTTACTACATTTTTTCAACGAGTGTTTATATTCATAATACCAACTAAAGGCTTTTTTCTCTTCTGTATGTGTCGTGTCCTATTATTTAAAAAATAATATGGATTAATTTAGCATATATTTAATTGGAGGGATCAACTTGGGACGACTTGTAATAATAACGTTTACTGCATTGTTTTAGAATTATATGGTGATACAATAATGTGCTCCATGATAAAAAACATGGTGCAAATTATCAAATAGTACCAACTTTCCGCTCAAAACTTCTGAAAATCACAGTTACATAAAATTCTTTTTATCTCGTTTTGATATGCACATTATGCATTCTCTCAGTAGAATTAGATAAATCTGCGTAATGCACACTTTTGGTGAATAACTGCTACTTTGTGTACTCTACTATACTCGACATCGTGTAGAATGAATACAATTAAGTGCGAAATTCTATGAATATTCTCTTGATACGTGTAACGACAAATAATTATCTGTTCGTAAATTGTATGTATTATGACTTTTCAACGCGAAAAATAAATATAGCTATTTCGGTAGCTTGTTATAGCAAGTCGATATGTTGTGCTAATATACTTAATAGCAGCTCGATGTGAATGTAGAATGGAAATATATATAGAGTCTCGCAGTAATAGTGTCTGCTTGAATGTTCTGAAAGAATTAGGTAAAATTATAGTAGTATTTCACACTTATAAAGCAGTAAGGTTCTGGACTAGTAAGTTTTATTGAATATCGTTTCATTGCATAGTTATATGAATAGAATAAATATTCTGTCACGTGTGAGTAAATATAATTATAGTAATGTCTAGACATCTTATGAACTTTTGATTTTAACTTGTCTATTCTAAGTAACAAAAACGATCATACTATATAATAGATGTTCACAGGTTGAATCTACTCTACACCGATAACTAATATAATATGATTCATACTCTATTCAAGGGTGAACAACTCCATATTTGTGACTATAACGCGTTTATATGAATATATGATATTATTATATTGTGCACTTATGCACCTGGACAGTACTTCGGCATCTTTGTAAGCTTCATATAGATCCCTTAAAATCTCCTCCGAGACATTAGCGCAAGTCTAGTTCATCCACCCTCTCCCATTTTTATGGGCAATATTATTATTAATGTTGATATATTGTGGTTGAGGAATTGAAAGAATATAGAACAGAATATTCTATAATACCGGAAATCTAACTTAATATATCTATACCAGATGTACGTAAATATACTTCGCTTGATGTGTTCCTGTGACTAGTCCATTAAGTCTCGACATTGTGTTATTGAAAGCATCGATAATATGTGCCTTCTGCATAAATATGTGTACTCTCTCTCTGGGCACGAAGTTAGTTTTCGATGACCATATATATGTCTCAGTGATATATATACCAGTCAGAAACCGAATATGGGTAACGGTATTGCTTTTCGCCGACCACCGAAGCTATATGCACACAGAAATAATATGAATGGTCAAAGATAAAAATATCACCAGGAAATAATATAATATAATCGTCAAAATACCGTGCATCAATGAATGCTTAGGAAATTTCAAATTTAAATAAGTTGTTTTAAATTAGAATTATATATAATGATATCTTATTGGAGTTCATGTCTGTGGAATATGGGAAAATGTTACATTCAGCAGTATTTGTTCCTTTCTCATCTAATATATATAGTCAAATGTCTAACTCACAACATACTCCTATCAATTATGTCATTCTTCATAGTGTTATCTTAATGCTTGATTCTTATCATAACAAGGTTTAATTTTTTTGTCACATTAGATAGAATTCGAAAATAATAATCCTCACATGAAATTTTAGTAAAATTCTTGTATCTATATTAATGAACTTTATACATACTATAATAATAGTCAGTCACTTATTAGATGGCAGTGTTTTCATAATTACATGATCTTGAGATATAAAGTAGATTAAATAAAGTCGGTCATTATAGAAACTCTCTCATATATAGTATTGTTTTCTTTTAAATACTCATGACAATCCAAATTCTTCTTTCATGAACAATATTAAGTGTGTGTGTGTATGTGGGAAGGTGTGTTGCTATGTGTTTTAAAATTTTTTATTAATATATATAGATCCGAAGTGCTCTGTATCATGACATTATTATTCAACTAATAGTGGGAATAATATTATTTATTGTGCTAAAGGTATCTAACTATATATTTTATATATTAAATATACATACAATCCGATTATTAGATTTTATCAATATTATCACTTTGTACTCACTATGAGCTAGTTCACACTCTCTAGGAAACATAAAAAACATAAAATCTTATTATTCACGTTCTACATTTTGATATCCATGATTTATACTAGGACATATGGATATGGTAAAATACAATATTCTTAATATATTCTAGTATTGTATATAAAATATTCTGAAAAATACCGTTTACAAATAGTACATACTATACAAATGGTTATTTTCCTTAGATATTGTTGAACAGACTCATCATTATTTCAGAATGTATAGTAGCACAGAATTGTATTATGTGTGAATCAACCATATATCATAGTCTTTAAATCTTTAGTTTAAGAGTTCTCTAATATCGTTTTTTCTCTCATAACTGTGTGAAAGATTCTATTAAAGATTTCACTTCGATAAATTGTGGTAGTGACAGCTTGACAATTATCTTTATAATGATGTGTGATATATCTATAATGATAGCTCCTAGTCGCGCGTCGATATTTTCAACGAAATTCTACTCTAACTTGAATCATTAGTTGTCCTTGCTTGTACGATAAGGGGTTGATTCAGAGTTACGCCACCTATCGCTCATGAATTGAGTGGTGTATTTATTTCTCGCTCAGATCAACAAAAAACCTAGTTTCTGGTGGTGCTTCCTATGTCTATTTAGCTTTCACCTTTTTAAAAATTTGTAAGAGTGAGAAGCTCTTAGTCTCTTTGGAGAAGAGGTATTCTCTCATATATTCTTTAATGAATCACCATAATTCTTCTTTTCCTTTCCCGGCTTTTCATATTATGCGCATAACTGTGTTGATCCTCAATTATTCATATGGCACTATGATATAACAAACTATTATATTAATTTTATCAAATTAGACTGAGAAAATATAATTACCTCGAGTTAAATATATACTCATTTTAATAGCGAATTAATATACTTCCTAAATAATTCATTAATTAGAATTGATTATTAAATATGGTTAAAAAATTGAACTTATTATAAGTAGTAATGTTTCTATTATTATCTTCTTCCATGTTGAATATATCACTTATTAAATGAATAAAAATAAGTATCCAGATATAATATTTTAGATAGTGTATTAATTTTATTATCATATTATAATATTATTAATTAACAAATATATATTAATAACTCATAACTATAAAATAAATATTATAAGATTGAATGTGATTATATATAAAAAACTATAAAATATTGAAATTATCATTCATTTTAATATTTTAGTCAGAGATTATGATATAAAATATCTTTATAAGTAACTCACTTTAATAATATTTTAATAAATGGTTTTCTTGGCTTTTTTATTAATAATAATATTGTGTACAAAACTTTAATATTTTGGAAAACATCATTAATAAGTTTAATAATTCAATGTGTGAGTTGGGTAGTACGAATAATAAGGAATCGGAGCAAACCTGTGCATTCATTTTAAATGAAATATTTTATAACCAATAAATTCTAATTACATAAATGATATGAGCAAATAAAAACCAAGGTAAATATTATTTGTTATAACTTTTATGTGAGTTTTACGTCCAGTCTCATATAAACGTTATAATGAATATAATGTATGAAACGTGTCACCACCAAATAGGATCTTAAGATAATATAAGAAGTTTAAATAATTTTATATATGAAACATAATATAGGTTTTCTTAAAATTAATACTTATTAGAAATATTTATCTATAATATATAACATATAAAATACTTGAAAGAAAGCATTTTAATAGAAAACGTGAAGGGGATATAGTATTTGCAAAGGAAATGTTACTATCAATATAATTTAACTTACTTTTACTGCTATATGTGGGTTGAAATAATAATAATATATTGACATAATTAAATTTAGTATAAATTCATATATATATTATTTTTTCAAAATAATAATATATATGGATATTAATAACTAGAATTGAATTATATGTGGTATATAATTAATAATATACTATGATAATATATGTAATTTTATTTAAGATTATATATTATTAATAGATGTTATAGCAAATATTATTCAAAAGAAATTTATTATTTTAAATTGAAAAGTGATTAAATTATAATAATTATACGTATAATTATAATTAGTCAAGTTCTATAAATTTAATTTAATGTAAATAAATAATTTAAGTAAATATATAATATATTACATGAGACGATATTATTTAGATAGTTGATTATTAATTAAATTTTTATTATAAAAACTAAATTATTATTTTATAATTAATAGTTAATATTGTATTAATAATATATTATATATAATTATATATACTGGAAGTCTGGAAAAATAAATAATAATTATAGTAAATATATAGGTAGTTGCAATAATTCTTAGCTTAATAATTTATGAATCAACGCAATGTTTTTTAATATCATTTAAAATTAAATTTCTCTTTTTCGTTATGACTTTAGATAGAATTATGTATAATTCAATATAATTTCTATATAATGTATTTATTTTTTATATTATTATATTTTTTTATATTTAATTGTATTGTGTCTTTTTATATATGTATTATATCTATTATATCTTTTTAATTTTTAAGTGACTTACATTGAACCGATTTACCATAGTATTGTATATTAAGTACACATATATGAAAGTACATAATAAAAATAATAATAAAAACTTTTTATCATGTTAGTAATAATATAGGTTAAAAAAATATATACGTTGGTAATCTTCGTAACAATAATTTGACCATACTATTTATGTGAAAATTTATAAGTGAAAAAATAGCTGTTAATTTTTAGATAGTTATAATATTTTTTTATTAAATAAACATTGATATATTATAGGTTTTTATATCTAATTATATATTGAATAATAAACAATTAAAGAATAGGACTATAATTCCAAAAAACAAAATTAACAAATTTCATTAAAAATAACATTAAAAAAATAAGATAACAGGTAACAATTAAAAAATAATTCTCATCCCTTTCTGCTTATTTGAAATTAAGCATTTATTTCATGAATGTAAATAACAACCATCTATTTATAATTTTTTATTACATAATAATATGCTTAAATATATATATATAAATATAATATATCACAAGTTTTGGGAGTTGGAGGAAGTGGGTAATTCCTAACTCAAAATAATTTATATCATATAATGTATTAGATATATTTTTATGAGAAAAAATCGTTATTATCTTTTATATATAAGTATTTGTAAACTAATTTTTATTAAATGTAATTATTGAAAATATATTAATAAGATAAAGCGTATTATATATATATATTAATATATTATATAATATATATATTAATACTACTAACTAATTTTAGAATATAAAAATTTTTTAATTTATAAACAGAAAAAGAATAAATTAAATTTAAAATGCAATTGAATATAATTTGTATTATTAAAATACAAATACTGCTAAATTTACAATTTATTATAAACTCAGTTAAATTTTTAAAACACTTAAAACTATAATAAATTATCACTTTTATTCTATACTTTTTATGAAATAATCTTGTTGTCTTATACCCATTATTTTTATTTCATAAATTGCTGAAATATATCCTATATAAATAAACTCTATTTTATTAAGATATTATATTACCAAATGATTTTCAATAATGTGTGTTTGATATAAATTTTATAAGGATAAAGTTCGTTATTAACTTTTTAAAGAGTTTCATTAATTAATTATTTTACATTGTTCAAAAATAAAATCTAATCAGACAATGCAAAATTTTAATGAATTATTTCCAATAGTTAGTTAGATTATTATTTTTAAGAAAGGTTTTGACATTTAATGAAATAAGTATAGATATTATAATATTTGTATATAAATATAAACAAATATTGAAATATTCATTAAAAACGTCAATATAAGACACCTAAAACAATTGAATTTAAATTCTCTTTTCTGCTTTTTGAAATTTGCATTTCAATGAAACAGCAATTATATACTTATCATTAGAAATGCCTGAAATATACCGCTCATCTCCTGTCGTGTCATAAGACTTGTTATAAGATAACTTTGAGTGTCAAATAGATTGAAATATTATATCTTTTTTTTTTTACTAGTATCTATAAAAATATTCAATCACTAAATTATATATGTTAATATTAGTGTAATATATATTATAGTGTGTGAAAAAAAAGTATTCCATTAATTTTATAGATATAAGTGTATAAAGGTGTTTTTATATAATTTATATAGAGACAAGACGTGCTTTATCACGTAAGAACTTTGATGAAGTTATGTAAAGAATATATATATAATGGAAGTGTGAAGAATTACCTGCCTTTCTCCGGGATTGATACTACATATATGATGACTCTCGAAATTAATTCTCATTATAGAGAATCACGCGCTGCTATATATACAGACTCGACTATTTAGTACTCTAATTCACATTAATTATTCTCAACATGCGGTGGTCTTCAATTCTCGGATATATAGGTCGAAGATAATATTAGTTCTACCTTTTCCAAACATATATGGTTTCTTTTATTTAACCATATTAAAACACATTATTTATATTTTCATAATATTTGGCCTGATTTGAATAATTAACCGTTAAAAATAACTCTAAATTTATTAGATTAACTAATAATTAAATTTCTCAATAATGATGATAAATTTAGTAATGTTGCTACTTAATTTTTTAAGAGTTCTAATTTAGTAATGTGAAAATTTAAGAAAAAGCGTAATTTAGAAGTTAAAATTTATTTTATAATAAATAACATATAGGTTTTAATGTGAATGATTTAATGATAAATTATTTATAGAGTATATTATTATAAAATAAATATAATATATATGATTATAATTTTCATTATTAAAAAACGTTCAAATAAGACACACTATTTAAACTTATACTTGAAAATTATTGACTTTCGACGATATATTCTGCTTATTTTTTTAAGGACATTTAATAATGTGTTGACTCCGAGTCTCCATATCATTATGGTATAAGTCTACATTTTAGGTATTATATATATTTTTTGATTCATATAGGTGTAGTGTAATAAGAGATTAGATCTCTCATAGTGTTATTAAGCTTAGGAATTCAAGTTGTTATAAGAGTTTGTTTTATACCACAATAAATTATATTTACATTATATTACTCGTGCCTTAATTAGCTATATATAAATTAATATGAGCAAAATTACACATTTAAATTAATTGTTTATTATTTTCGTTTCCTGAGTCATACCACTTTTTATTAATAGCCTTATATAATCAGCTTGAAGACTGGTGTGTTCGTAGATCGTTGGATAAATAGTCTCTAAGGCGATATATTGCGTTGCGTAATACAATATATTTTAGAAATATGTCTCATAATTTTGCTTATGTGATTAACTTATTATATTACTGGTTATTTTTTTTATCTTCAATTTTTATTTTATTATAAATTTAACTAAAATAATTTTAAATTAGATGGAAAATAAAATAAGATGATCCATTTAACTCATGAATCAAATGTTTATCTAAAGAATATTGAAAAAACTCGTATCTACTAATATATATTAAGATATAAGTCTTGATTCACAATGGTAACCAAAAGATACATAGAGTGTAGAAGACACTCAATTAACTCACTACTATATGCTCACTTGTATATCATCGTTGCATGTAGAGAGATAAATATAGCTGCTGATGTGTTGTCAAAATATGACACGATTATTGAAGCCTGTACATGCTTTTTATTCCTCTCAACAATTAATCGTGCTCGCTATGAATATTACCACATGAAGATTAAATAAGCGACTCTTCGTTTACACAAATTTAATACTAATGACATTTTTTTTTTGTAATCAAGAAAAATTTTCACAAACATTGTTTCTTGTGCAAAATATGAGATCTTTACACACAAATGGTCTCAATCAAGTTAATTTCCAAAAACTAGTGCTAAGCGAAATTTAAGGAGTAATGAATATAGTGTATATATAAAGGTGTATTTGTTCATAGCATTTATTATAAGCGCATTGGTTATATAGTTAATATAATTTATCTCATACTCTCTGATCTTCACTTGTATTCTCTACGCTACATAACTTCTCTCTTCTAGTCATAACTAACCGTGACTTCATCTCTTCTTCATCTATAATACTCTCTCTACTCATCGTCTTGCAATGCAATATCTATATCTATTTTTTAATTTACTATTAGAATAACACGGTATCATTCAATATACTTATCGTTATAAATTCTTATATCTCTGATTATCTAAATAAATACACATAACTAGATTAATCCTTAACAAACACCTCATGATTCGTAAGACATTTGAAAGGGATGAGGTTATAACGAAATAAGAGTTACATTTTTCGAAGACGATACGAATAGTTACCTGCTTTTCAGTCTCTAATGAAAACAATAAGCAGTAAAAGTAAAAAATCTCACATACTCGTGCTCAATTTGATTCCATTTCAGGCTAATTGCAAAATTTAAATGAATATGTAATTAATTATTAATATAATATAGTCCACAGTGGCCTAGTCATAATATATCACTCGTAATTAAAATAATATTCTCACAATTTATATAAGATAATAAATCAAAATATTATATAATACAAGATAAAAATATATAATATGTATTGAGAAATTTATAGGTAGTATATATCCAAATACTCCTATATATGTGGGCTTATAGCTTTTTTTAAACTTATATTAAAAGAGGAGTCAAAAAATCTTTATATTTTTTATTTTTTAATATAAAATATATTATTATTATTCATATAATAATATAAAGAGAAATATGATAATACATAGTCTCTAGGTTCACCTAGAGATAACATACAGCTTATATACAGATTTATATATCAATGTATATAGAAGATTTGTTTGCAGAAGAGGGCCAGTTCAAATTAAATATGACAATAACTAACCTAGTTGATCATATAAGATAATATACTTATGGAAAATATAGTGATAGATATAGATTATATTATAAGTTATTAATAGTTATTGTTTATGAGTTATTATTAAGTATAAATAAGTTTCTCCTCCCTCTATAAAGTACCGAAATAGTTATTATATGTATGATAATTAATATAAGATATATAATTTAAATAGATTTGAATATATTTTCATTAATCAGTATTATTTATGTAATACTAATATAATATTACTCATTTATATGATCTATAGTGATGATGAAGTACGAAGTAAATCTAGTATTCAATAATTAAAGATAGCTATGAGTAATGTATGTATCCTATAGTATTGATCTTAATAGTGTCAGTAAACAAGATTGAGTATTTTTCTCTAACATCTAATTAATAATGTATACTATACTAAAGAAAGAGCGATATTGTAAGATAAGGACATCAATACTCTTGATCTCTTTGCTGTTATAATACATATTGTCTCGTGACTTTCGTGTGTGTGAGTGTGGTAGAAATAGTTATACGACTAAATATCATACATCTCAATGTAACCGAATAGTATGAGTCTTTAATTATTTACTACAAAATTATATATTGGAAAGTTGCTATTGAGAGCTGTTTGAATTTGTAATACTAGAAGATTAGATGACATATAAGTTTGACTGTATACATGAATATGTAATTCTTTTAAGAACTATATAATATTAAAACAATTTTGTATTAATTGAAGGAGACTTTTGTATTAATATTCATTATACTCAATTATATAATAAATAAATTAGTAATATTTTTAAATAACTCATCGTTCCTGACTATAATAAATTTATTATTAATATATAATAAATAATTATTTATATATATATATTATTAAATAATTTATATTATATATATATATTATATAATAGTTATATAATATATATAATATATAGAGAATATATAATATTATATTAATATATAATTTTTAATATATTATAATTAAAATTATTTGTAGTGTGTAGTGATAAATGTCTAGATGCATTAACTCAATCCTTTAAAATTTGTCGATGAGCGACCCATCTGATCTAATATATATATATATAGAATATTATATATATATATTAATTATAATAATATATAATATATATATAATATTTAATATATAATTAATACATATTATACAATGAAGTATATTAATATATGTAATTGTGATTGTAAAATCTAGCTATATAATCTCTTCAGAGAGAATATAGTTTCAGTAGTTTTATAATTACTCACTCAACTATAAGCAATGATACATTATTTTTTCTAGATCATAACTGACTTAGATCCGCACATTACTCACTAGACTTCAACTTTCCATTAATTAATAGTAATTAAATTATTTTTTGATGATCATAGACCCAGTGTATAATAGGAGTCAACGCTTTGGACAACAATTATTTATACATAATTAACAATTATTATATGAGTGTAATATTGAAGAAAGTATTATATCAATAAATTATGGCTGTCATCACGAGTTCCTCAAGTAACAGATTGAAAGAATTTACGTATGTGATATTTATTATTGAATACTAATTTAGCTATTATATTAATTATTAATAATATATTATGAATATAATATTATATTTTATTTATATATTAATTAATTATATATAATTAAGTTAATTTAATATAATATATATATATTAATTATATTATTTATATAATTAAATATTATACTATTTATATAATATATTATTTAAATATTAATTATTAATATATATATTTATAATATTAATTAATATATTATTAATTAATATATATATTATTAATATATTTATATTATATTAATATTATATATTAATATAATTTATTATTATATATATATATATTATTATTAATTATAATTATATATAATTAATATAATATTAAATATTAAATTAATATAATATTAATATAATATATTTATATCTATTGTATATACTAATATATTATTAACTATTTCCTATTTATTTAACTTAGACCTATCTTGTTTCCTTTTAGCTTTAAACTTAGACCTATCTTATTTATATATTCCCGCTATAAGAGTTAAGGTATTAAAGTTAGGTAGTTAGGTACCGTATATCACAGTGATATTACTCTATTCATACTACTTTAATCCCTTACATCTCCTCTCTACCTACTCAATTACCACATTTCACTCTTACATCCAACGTACGCGATTATTATCATACTCAGCCAACTTTACTGAAATCTATACATTACATCCTCATATTCTTAATCACTCCTTTCCAGTCAATCTACAATAGCTGTTTGGAAGCTTACAGCATATTGCTGTGGAGGAGTTGAATGCCCATTATATTCATTACTTTATACCTATCTATCCCTACTCGTAATATACCTATACTCAATAAATCATCTTTACACTAACACTCTTATAGTTATCGCAGAAGAGTTACTCTCCTATTTCCAAACTCCAGTTTCATTAATCTTCCTCAGTTATATTTTATTCTTAACAGCCGAGATGACAAGGATAGCTACTGTCTCAGATTTTCAAGTTACGTATTCACGATTAATCCATTATCTATCTTCTGCTAACCCCAAAACACTCATCTCATACTCCACTTTAATATTTCAATAATTACTTCCCTACTACCTGGTACTCAGGAGCATTTCAACTCCCACGTTCTCCTATCACGTTATTCTTCTCAACACCCTGAGTAGCACAAATACTGACTTATTTGGTTTTTTATTTCTTTTCTTTCATAATTATAGCAAGAGCTTTTATTTACTTTCAGGACTCTTTCCTTGTCCTACAAAGTAGGATAGATTTGAGGAAAATTGTCATCCTTTATTGTCTTTAATTTATTTCACAGAGATTCTTTCATCTACAGAATTCTGTAGTTCTTGGAATTGAACTTATTTGGATAAAATCTTTTAATATTCTGAATGAACCCTTTAAAAATTCCTGTAGAAAGATTAGTTTTCTTATTTAAGATAACATTTTCAAATTCTTGATAACATCCTAGTTGTTTTCCTTAGAATTTACCTGGATTTTTTTATATATTTTTTCAAAATTATAAATGAAATACTGTTTTTATCATTTTTAAAATGAGTATATTTTCACTCAAGCTCTCACGAGGTCCGGGAGGGGTCCTGTAGATTATGCCCTTAGCGTAGCTAATGCACGTTAAACTTTAATTAAATTAAAAAAAAAATAATTTCTTCATTTACCCTAAAGTCATGCAAGCCTTACTGCTCAGGATATCTGTCGAAAGCCTAATATTGTGAGTTGGGGGGTCATGTCTCAAATTTTGAGGGAGAAACGCGAAAATTGTCGTACATTCAAAACATATTTATTATTCTTTTATTTTTTAATTTTTCTTTTTTTTATTTCTATTTTCAAATTCTCCCTGCATTAAAATGTTCGCTCAATTTCAAAAGTGTATTCATTTTCATGTAGCTATTGTAGTTCTCTAATTTACGGGTGGCACCTTAAGGTTGAGACTGATCAAGAACTAAAATATATTTCTGTATATTTATATTAATAATATATATATATATAGTATATAATATATATATATATTAATATATATATATATATATATATATATAATATATATTATATATATATATAATTATTATATATATATATATATTATATAGGCCAGCCTTTCACAATTAGCCGTCATATGTATCTTTAAAAACTACTAATGCTTCAAACTAAAACGGAATACCCATAGTTCCTTAGATTACTGCGTTACAATTTCACTTATGAAAATTAATCTAAATTAAGAAAGAGGTATGCACACAATTAGTGGAATTAAACTGAGAGAGAGAAGACTAGCGATTAATGACTGTTTTGTCTTAATTGACGACACGACACCGGTCATAGACACACTGGCCAACATTACATAGGAGAGAGAGCGTCTCAATCTCAAGCGGCGCGTGAAAGTGCTACATGATAAATCTTGTTTCTACTTATTGCATCATTATTTAATTTCAGAGAGGGTTATCAGGTTCACGAAGTATGAATTAAACATAAACTTATTATCAAAACTCACGAAAATATAATAATTAAAATAAGTTTTAAATAAATAACTTACTATTGTTATAATATAATATAATATTTTAGATATTGAGCAAAAAATAGTATATATAAAACATTACCTAAATATATAATACAAATATATATTTTTTTGTTTATATAACTAATGTAATTTTACAAACTAAAATATGATGAACAAATGTATATATAATTTTTATTCTGACGTAAGTTTTTAACAAAAATGATTTACTGAAATTTTGAAATAATGATTTGGCTAACTCAACAAGGCGGGATTCTGGGGCCAACGAGGAACATATGGGGGGGACGTTTTCCAATACGCGACACCCAAATACTAAAAGAGGTGGGGGGTTCCGGGAGAACACAATGACACACTCAAGAAGTAGAGTGGAATAAATAGTGCTCTTTCAACAAATCGTTCCCACGTATTAAATGGACCAGAAGAGACCCGACTCCCTGCCATTTATTATTTAAAGTAAATATCTTCAAGAAAATAAATATTTCTTCTGCGCGCGGTCACCTGAATATGTGCTTCACTCTTCAAGTATTAAATTTAACATTCTATCTAACATAAAGGCCAACGTAGGGTTACGATGAATTAATATATTAAATTAAATAAGTTAAATAATTTATACATTTTATTCACTTTTTTAAAAACGATTTTTTTAAAAATTTTTTAAAAGAGTGTTTTCATAACTAAAAATTAAACGTATACCGATTCCAACAAATAGTATTTCTTTTACTGAGCATGATAATAAGTTTTTTAGAATCATATAGAACGGCTATATCGAATAATTAATACTGAGCTATATTTTAATATATATATATATATATAATAATATATATATAATATATATATATAATATTAATATAAATATATTTATAAACTTTGGAATCTAAATTTAACTTGAATAAATCTGTGTATATATAATATATATAATATATATATGACAACAATTAATATTTATATTCAATAACTAACAATAGTTTATTTTTAATTTTATTTTATTTTGGATTTTCACACCAAGGAGTTGTTTCACGTCCTTACGAACGGATGCGGGCTTCAATCATAAAGAAAATTTAGAAAATACTTTTTATTCACAGCATTAGCTATTGAACTTTTATTTATGTTTAATTTTAGCTGTGGTTAGCCAGATTAAAAGGGATCGTAAAATTTATTACAACGCGTAAGAAGTGAAGCCACGCTTGCTTTAATACGATTGTAATAAATAAAAAATATATTGTATACGGAATACAGTAAGATTGGGTGAGTCCTTTGTAACCTTTCTCAATTGTAAATATATATAATATACAATTTTAATTCGATTTAAAAGGTAAGAAAAGGATTGATCTCCTATGATAAAGATATTTTAATATAGTAGTTATAGACTTTACTGTTCACAACCTCATTATTGTTTACTAATATGTAAACAAAATTATAATACTATCGTTAATGACACTTTTTTTTAATTGTAAAATTAATAAATATTAAAATAAGGAAAGCTAATTTTATTAGTCGCGCGTAACACTGACTGAGACATATCTTCAGGCTATATAGGGACTGGATTTCTTTTATCCTTGATCTCTATATATCAAGTTCAAAGATGATGAGTTATTATTTGTACAGATATTGGTTATACTTAGCTATTTATAGTTTATCTTCTATTTAGTTGTTTAGTTTATGTAATAATAATATATATATAAAAGTGTTTATTTAAAGATATATTATATAGCATTATATATATATATAGTTTGTATTAATATAAAACTATCTTTACTTCACTCACGGATAGACTAATTAATATGATATGATTTAGTTATTATCAATTATATAATATAATGACAAAGGTATTTATTACTACAATGATTTTGGCGAATTGGATTCGTGATGATTGAATATTTTATATTGATCATCTTTTATATATAATATATATTATATATAGTTGTAATTATATATATATGAGTATATAAGAGTAGAGAGGAGACCTTGTGATTATAAACTAAACACTAATAAGACATATAGTATTAAAGCTGAATATAATTATATATGAATACACAGATTAATCTATATACTAAGTAGTGGCAAAAATAGTATAATAATAATCATAGTATATTTTAATATTTTATCTATACTTGGGCTAAATACTATGGAGTCTGTCACACCTAATAGAAATATGTCGAAGGATATATAATTTTGCTATTAACTTTCACCGATCTGATGAGAGCTATTGATTAAGTGTCTATAGAGAGACTGTGGATAGTACTAGAGAGAGAGAGAGAGATGAAGAGAGAGAGAGAGAGAGAGAGAGAGGAGAGGAGAGAAAAGAGAGAGAGAGAGAGAGAGAGGAAGATGAGGAGAGATTCCAGAAAGTTACAGAGTCCAATCAAGGCCCAAGAAACCGCAGCAGAGAGGGCAGAGTGGAGGGAGGTATATATAATATATGGAGAGGAGAGAGGGGATATATATAATATATATATATATATAATATATATATATATATATTATATGAGATATATATATATATATATATATAGAGAGAGAGATGTGATATATTAATATATATATATACATGCTTTGGGGGAAGTTTTTCTTTTCGTTCTTTGAGGGAATTAAGGGTTGAATGGTGGTTAAGGTGAGGTTGTGAGTGTGATTGGAAGGTAGGATTATGAGAGATGTAATTATTATTGTAATCTTTACCAAATTTTGGATGAAGATAATTTGTGGAAGATATTAGTCATAACGAATATAATTGAGAGATGTTTTGATGTAGAGATTTCGTGATACACAAGTAAAATGTGAGGTCTATGCTAATTAAAATGGTATTTGACACTGAGCGGAGGACATGGAAGAGCGGTGTCTATACCTTCAAGGCAGGCGGCATGCGATTAGAATTCTAAGAAGTACCTTTTCCTCGCACTGTCTATGTTGCACGAGGATTGGCTTTTCTGGCGGAGAGAAAAAAATCACTCAGCATATATGCTTGCAGTCAACTAATATAGTTAAAATTAGTGATTTTGAATAAGTATTAGTGGATTAGTATATAGTTCTTGATGCTATAGAAGTAGGTGGAAGAGCATATTATATACGAAATAAGACATCGAGGATAAATATAGAGATGAACAGACACAGCTATAATTTATGATGATCAGTGGGGATCCATATAATCTACAAGTATATAGATACTCAGTAAAATAATTTAGGTTTAGTAATCATTGCCATTAAATATAATGAAAGTAAAGTTCATTTTATGCTTTAAATGTAAGATTAATGAGCTGTTATAATATATGAAACGGGAAGAGCTATTTCATTCTCACTATTACAACATAACTTCTTTCCTTTTAATGGCAAATATTTACATATACTAAACTTTACGGCCTGAGAGTATGGGATCTGTACCCTGTTCATCGCATACTCATGTAAACTAATATATATATGGAACTAAACAGATTTTTAAATCAATATTATAATTATATACATTTTTGGTCATATATGTTTATATATTATATATATTATATATATTAAATAATATGTAGATATTACATATATTAGTCTTCACACCTCCCTACTGCTGACCTATTAAACCTTTTTGATCCTATAAATATACTTAATTAATTAACTCTATTTCATACTCACTCAGTTCAGTATATTATATATATATATATATATATATACGAACAGAAATTGGCCCTTCCAACATACTCTATTCTAGGCGCCTTTACTCACTCTGATAACCTTATAATTACACATGGAATTATATAATATATATATATATAAACAATTACTTATGCAATTACTATAATTAATACTATACTATAGAATATAATCCGCATATTCATTTACTAACTATATAACACAAAAATACTATAATACATATATAATAATTTATGGCTATTACTATAAATCTTATATATCTCACAATATACAAAAATTTAAGTACTGTATCTTGATTCCATCTTACTAATTATATATATTTCATCACGCGTAGCCTTTCGTATATGCTTATATATATATATCTCACCCTCTTTCTAGGCACTAGAAA
The DNA here is from genome assembly GCA_015478945.1 of Trachelipus rathkii. Taxonomy (NCBI): domain Eukaryota; kingdom Metazoa; phylum Arthropoda; class Malacostraca; order Isopoda; family Trachelipodidae; genus Trachelipus; species Trachelipus rathkii. The sequence goes on from JABUQX010043778.1 coordinate 45,683, forward strand.
CTAAATACATCCACAATACTTTATCAATATAATCATCACTTTAATATAAGATCCTGAGTCTTAATTCACATTCCATCATAAGGGAAATCAAAAAATCAGTACATTATTATAGAAACGCACAAAATGCTAAGGCACCATTTTCAAATCTTAGAACGTCCGTTGCGCGAAAAATCGCGACCCTTTTTTTATCCTTACAATATCGCTCAACCTTTATTATATAACCAGAATGTCTTTTAATCACTAAGAAAATTTATTTATCACTATAAATTAAAAAAAAATAATCTTTAATATTTAATGCTTGAAAGTGGGACGGCCGTATTCGCATGTGTTGTTTGTAATCAGGGATTGATTTACGTCTCTCTCTCTCTCATATACATATATATTTTCTCTCTCTCTCTCTCCATTCCTCCATCAAATACTCTCACATTCATACCTTAAATTACAAAAGCTACTCATCAAACCCACCCATACTCAACTCACATCAAGTAACTCATTCCTCTCGCGCCAATCAGCTGTATATATCATCCATCCCTTGCTACATACTCTCTCTTCGTCAATCATCTTGTGTAACATGATTTAATAAGTGAGCTGGAAGATCGAGCAGTAGTAAGAATGTGTGAGGCTCAAAGAAAGGCAATGAATTGCAAACACATTACATCACGCAAGATACCTAGATTGATTGCGACTGCGATCGGAGTAGCGAGTCATCTATGCCAATACCAAATTTTTTACAGACTTATATATAATAGCATAGTCTCATTAGGCGTAACACACGGTCCACTCTCCATTCATATACTCAATCCAAGTCTACTATCAATCGAAGTCTTCCAGCATCACATATCAACTCACAACCAAACCCATTCGCCAAAAAATCCATGGCACACCTTCTCCTCTTATTGCTCTATTATATCTCATCTAGTCTCTCACATCTCAACTACTCACATATACGCATCTGTCCCTGTCGTGAATCTCTGTCAAGATTCTCAGACTTTCTCTTCTTATCACATATAAAGAATATCTATGTAAACATTATATATAATAATATATATTTCAACAACACCATGAAGATAAAATAAATTATAAGTACATAGACCATACGAAACAATCACTTAAACTGTGAATATAGATCAAGAAAGAAATTATCATCAAGTTCGCCTTAGCCGAAGAGGTCTCGCGTATGTGGGAACTGAATCAGTAACCATATATTATCCTTTATTTAAAATTATTATACTATCTAAATTAAAATAAATATAAGTTAGTCTTATAATCACAATTAGTTTTTATAATTATGTGATCCATATTATAAGAATAAAATAGAAGAGTGATAAGTAAATAGCATTAAATCATAATAAAAAATAAGAATATCACCAATATGAGTGACTTCCTCTCTAAAATGTATATAAATTATATATATATATATTACACTTAACGAATCACAATAGATTTTTCTTAAATAATATATATATATATAATAAATATTAGTTATGATTAAGTTTGCATAATAGCAGATAAGAATAAGCTATTATAACTTTTCAAAAGAACTTATAATTTAGATTAAAATTTTTATATATATTATAATGTATGAGACCTCTTAAAAAATATATCTTTGTTAAAAAAACAAAATATTTAACTCGTACTTCACAATAGGAAAATATCGATACCAGCGATTTATTGAAATATACACAACTGTACGACAATTAGCTTTACAGTATATTTATCTAGGCACCAGAATTATGTTTTCTCCTTTTTTTTTTTTTATTATTATAATATATTATTGTTATACGAATATATATTACGAATATATAAATATATTATATATATATATATATATATATATAATAATATATTTATATATTAATATATATAATATATTATATTAATAATAATATATATATAATTAATATATATATATATATATATCATTATAATAATATATATATATACTAATTTATATTTAATAATATATATTAATCATTAATATATATATTTTAAAATATATTAATATATATATATATATAATTAATATCTATATATTCATTATATATATATATATAATTATATATATATATATATATATATAATATATTATTATTATATATATTATATAATATATTATATATAATATATAATATTAATTATATATATATATTAATATAATATAATAAAATAATATATATATATAATATATATAAATATATAATATATATATATAATATATATATATATATATATATATATTTAATATATATATAATTATATTATAATATATATATATATATCATATATATATATACATTTTAATTTATAAGTAGTATGACAATGCCCGAAGACTTAGTGAAACGCGTAATACCGAAAATCGAGAATACCAATATTCGGTAAATTAACAGAAATTTTCGGAAAATTTTTAAATTTAATAAATTATATTACCAGAGATGTATATCTGAATATTTCGGCTTTTTCTGAGTAATATACACTTAAATTATCTGCTTATTACAGTTAAATCGAAGAAAAATTATAGTTTTAATTATTCAAATTCAGCCTATAGTCGGTTCATTAAGAACTTATCAGTGTTTTGACTTAAACGATTTCTTATTTTAGCTAACCCCGGGCCCCGGCCCCGGCCCCGCCCCGGCAAAATTCCGAAACACAGCGAACGTCGGTCCCTACCACAATCCATATCTCAAAAACTACTACAGCTACCGAAAGGAATACATTGTCGGAATCCTGGCAAAATTTTACGGAGGAACTGGTATAAAAAAGAAAAAAAATCAATATCTCGAAAACTGACACAAGCGCAGGGAAATGAAATACTTGTAAAATTTGTTCGAAAATGTAAAAAAAAAAAAAAAAAAATTAAACATAAAAATTGACTTTTTTTTTTGGGAGGGGTGCTGGACATAGTATATATATATATACATATATATATATTATATAATATAATAAAATATATATATATATATATAACTATATATAAATATATATATATATATATAATATATAGAATATATATATTATATAAACACTTATATCATATATATATATATATATATATATATATATATATATACTTATTTGTAAAGGTATTACAAGGCAATTTAGGGGCTTGAGCCGACGGGGAAACACAGGGGGGGACGTTTCCATACCCCGTAGGGAGGGGCGGAGAACCCGGCGACACCCAAATACCAAAGAGCGGGAGTTTCCGGAAACACTCCCCGGAGGGGGGAATTAGTCCTACCCCCATTTAGCCGGAGAGTTTGAAAAATTTAAATGAACCACACGTGGCATAAGTTGACCAGAGACCCCCCGATAAACCAACCCATCAAGACCCACATAAGAGCGCAGGAGATGACAATTGGTTTTGGGCGTTTTTGTTAATTTGAGTGGCCCTTGGGTATTATGGACTTTCTTGTTAGTTAGACAAAAAATACATGACGCGAGAGAATTATAAATAGAAAGTCAGTTAATTTTAACTCGAGTAAAATTCGAGGTGCTGACTCCAATCAACAAAGTGATCATTAAATTTAGGCTCCACCTCTAATCGAGAGAATTTGCTTGCTATAATTCAGCATATTACTAAGCAAATAATTTTTTTAAATTTTTTTATTTTTTTTACATCTGTTCCTTATCCCAAAGATTTTACGGAGATATAATTCAACACTGGATAATAATCCCTCAATATAAATTTGTGAGGCAATATCCTTTATCCCGCTTGAGTGAGAAGCTTATGTAAACTAAAAAATTCCAATGTTTTGAGATTAGTGCGCAACTATATATGCATTATGTATTTACTTTTATTAATATGATCGTATTATCTCTTTTTTTTTTTTACATTTTCCGCACTACAATTGGAGACCAAGCATTCAGCAATGTATTCCTTTTCCTGGTAAGCTGTTTTACGCGAGACTAATTAGAGATTCTGTGGAGCTCTTCTAGACAGGCTGAGTCAGTCAAGCAAAAGATATATTACTTATATAGTGGTCGATATATTCACGGGAAGCATGTGGTAACTAAGTATACTGTTACATGTATGGATGCCAATGACCCTGGATCGATGTCTATCATGAATCTGAAAAAATACAGTCGGATTGGTCGTCATTGTTCACTACTACGGGTGAACTGAACTTGATCTTGTAAAGAGCTAACGAAGTTGCTTAATATTTATTATTATTGCCTATATAGAAAGTATTTAGTCCTGAGTATACTGTTGGACATTCGATGGATATTGCAAATGAAATAAATCGACTAACTTGAGATATATACTCTAATGTCAGAGCAACAATATATATATAGTAGAAAACATTTTAATTTACAAGTAACAGAGAGTGAGCAGAGGCTGGCATAGGACTCTTCCAGTTCAGATATGGGTAACCTTGAGTGTAATTGCAGTGAAGTTGCAGCCTAATATACTGCTCGCTATGTAGGTAACTATATATATATACACCTACCGCTAATTATAATACACGGGATGCAGGTGAGTATAATATTAGCGATGTAACTTGAGTTTTATTGACATATAAAACCAAAATGTCCAAATTAAATTGCATATGTCTCATATAGTTTAAAGTGTGTGGTCCAAATTGTATTTATCGAGGTCCATACACTATCTAGAGACTGAGATCACAAGCCACTAAGGTTATAGTACCATTCGTTCTTTAAAATTTAAAGGATGATATACTAACACGCTGTATGGGGCTATGTGAGTGTACTCGGTAAGTGATAGAACCTAACGGATAATATTGTGATATTGGCGAAATTGCGGAGAAATCTTAAGAGCGATTACAGCTCTGCGCGAAGAGTGCGGAAGAGGCTTTTAAAAGATACACTATCCGAGCAGCGTAAATGCAATTCGCGCAACTTTTTTTATTCAAATTTAGTGAGCATCGTAATGTCCGACAAACTCACTTATTGGTCAGGTCGCCGCACCATTGCTCGGCGATTAGAGTGTATAGTCAAGAGCGGACACATTGTCCTGCACCTCGAGTAATAACTTATACGTAGGAGTCAGCAGGGTTCCAACCAAAATATCCCTGTATCTATCCTGTGCTTAATATTAGTATATTATATTATAATTTTTATATAGGGGGTATATATTGGGAAATTCCATATATATATATATATAGCCCGGGCGGGCAAAGGTAAATCACATTATAGAGAGACTAAAAAGAGAAATGGCTCAATATACTGAGAGTAGGGAACAACGCTTGAACGTATCTACAGAGAATATTGGAGCAAACAATAATCTAGAGTATTAACATTGAATATACCACATTGATATACAGTAGAGAGAAACAAAAATTACATACTTCACCATTACATCACTTACAACAACAACATATAAATACTTGGTTATGAATGAACATATAAATATAAAAACTATATGTGAATGCCACTGGAGTTACCAATGAATTGTGATTTGCATAAAGAGAGCAAATAGATAGCAGTATGTTTACCAGAGAGAGAGCACATTAATAATAGGTAGAAAGGTAAAGAAATTAATCTGCCTTCTCTGGATTGAACCACCAAGCATGTCGTGCGCGTGAGGACTATTTTCCTCGCGCGGCGTATATCTGAGTGACCAAGAGAGCATGAACAAAGCCAAAAACAAAGGATTACAAGAGAGACTCGAGGTATTAATAAAGCAACCGAGTTCCCGTGCAAGGCGACTATTCGACTGGGCGAGGCTCGATCCACACTGTCCAAATATCTTAAACATGGAGAGAATCTAGGACTATCACACACTCCCCACATTTATAGAAAATATGACAAGAACGAGGAGATATGTATCATTTGCGGACTGCAGACACCTGGTGATGTCGGAGCCTTGACGGGAACTCGGTTGCTTTATCTGTTCTTGAATCCACAGTTTTTTGCTTGGAGGAAACAGAGCTCTAGTTAGTACTATGTCGATCTTCGAGAGAGAGACATTTATGCGCGCGAAACTGCGCTGCATATCAGCGCGGATGTTTACGAATCTCACACAGAAAGCAGTTAAAGCTATTATTCTCTTCTCTGCTAATTATAGGGGGTCTTAATACTATACAGGAAAGCCGAGAAGAACATAATTATATTGTAACAAGGAACTGCTAGATACCGCATGATTTTTCATTCCTAAATGGAATGTATGAAATGAGTTTATAATAAGTTCTATAACTATTACATTCTCACCTAAAGAAAATTATATCCGAGGTAACCTATAGGTACGATGTTATAGTATGAGATGAAACTACAGGTTGTAAACACTGCTTACCATACAAGATCTATAAGTCATGAAAAGACGTTACCTTATATAATAATAGTAAGGCAAGTGGGAACATATCAATAATGATATGGCCTAGATACTAACTTTGTTGGAGCTTCCACATAAGAGATGAGGAGAGGAGCTATTTAACCAACGACCATAACTCAACCACAGTTAGAAGCGTTCAAATTCGTCGATAACACTGGGAGAAAGTTAACTACTACCCCGTTAATTAAATCCGTCAGTAATGTTAATTTGTTCCGCTATTAATGATATTTCTTAAACCGCCTTCTCTATTTTCGCTCGTATCTAAGTATCTTATCGTAAATCATAGGTAATGGTCTAACAACGGCGAGTAATTCAACTTACAGAGATTCTTACAATTAGTTGTATTATCTAAATTATATGATCGTTATATCAAGAGAAGTCATAAATATCTTATTCCCTCGAAAACTTATAAGATATTATTACGATATATTTATAAATATAAATATCTAATTCTTATCAGATTTTAACTTTATTGCAAGGAAGATTTTGTTTCTTGGCATTTCACACACAACACTTTTTCTATCATGACACCAAGAAATTTCCCTAGACGCACTCCTTCTACCAATAATTTGGACTATCAAAATGTATGTTTATCTTAAATCACGGTATATTTTTTATAATCACCGTTTAGAAATGTTTGACATGATATTTTCTTTGCTGTTATATATTATCATCATTTCTTATATAGGATGATATCACTGAATAGAAAACAGAGATTAGTGACTGTTGAACCCGTTCTAAATGAGTCATTAAACTTATCATTTCGTTAGTTAAATTGAACTTGCTTCATTATTGCGACTAGTGAGACACATATAAGTCAACTTATAGGCTCTATAAAGCGTTTGAGTATAAATTTATATATAAAAAATATATCACATATTATGTATTAATAAAATTTATTCATAGTTGGCTTATTATATATAATCATAATTTTAATTTTTACAATATATAATCTATAAAATGTCCGTAAAAGAATGTCAGAGTTTCAATGCTTTATTATAACAGCAAAATATACAATATCAACAGCATATCATACATCATAGTGTCAATCGCGGTCTATGAACAAGAGTTTTTTCCTACATTATGTCAATATGTGCCCCTCTGATTTAAAAATATTGTGGATATGAGGGGACACATCCACCGATAATCCGACTCCCCTTCCCAAAGCATTTGGGTTAATTGAGATAACCACGAGCGTAAATGTGGGAAAACGAAAATCGGCGGCATGTTCATTCTGAGAGTGTTTCAACTCTGGCATATCATTGAGGGAGAAATTTCTATGTACAAATCTGTTGTTAACACACACACGAGAAGAACAAATCAGCATTTGAGCGTTAAAGTCTCATCCCAGAGAGTATCCGGGGGGCGAGCAGATATATAGAGAGTCGCTGGTCGTCTGGACTCAATTACGATGCAAAAACCGAAAACTCCACACGATCTGGGAGTACGTCGTTCAACCCCGCTCGCACTATGTGACTCCAACATCAATATCTTTCAAGTATGCACTTCACACAAAATAATCAATAGTTTACCAGCTATCTATCTCTAATAAATTGTGGAAAGAGCCATTTGTTCTGTAACATATCAAGCAAATATGGCGTTGCGAAAACCCTTGTTTACGGTTGCTTTCTGCGAAAAAGAAACGCTCCGACTAAGACCTGGTTGGCGTCCGGGATCAAAATGGGCGAGAGAAAAGTTAATCTCCCATTTGGGGAATTCCTCTGAATCGTCAGTGGTTCATAACAAGTGCGGATTTTCAGACCCGCAGATACGAACATTATGGACATCTCAACCTTAACCACAATGAGATGGAAAGGTGAAGACGCATCATAAATAATAACACACAACTACAACGATAACTGAGTAACAGATAGAGTCATCTACTTGTGTCTATCTATAACTATCTTAGCGCGCACAAGGTCAATAAAGGTAACGCGTAGAGCATGCAAGTCGTCGCCTTAACGATATGTACAAAATACTTTAGAGACAACCAAAAGAGAAGTGATAGAATCAGGAGGAATCGCATGTGGGAAAACTTTCACGACGTTCTCAGTTAAACACGATTACTTACAAACACGTCGTTTTTGGCACACTTGAGTCGTAACATCTCTTCTCACGAATCTTGAATTCTTTAGGACTAAAGCTTGCAAGGAAGGATCCGATTGTATCGGAGACATACAATCGACAGTGAATAAAATCAGTATCAGCCAGTTTTGCGGCGAGTTTTCCCGAGCGGTGAGGAGCTTTATGACACTTTTTACACATATAACAGTCCATTATGGCTTCAGTTGCAATAAGATATTTCCACTGCGCGTTATACTATAAGGCGATAGTATTTTTGACCTATAGTGGAGGATCAGCATTGGAATCCAAAGTAAATGATAATCTCTACTCGATTACACTACGTAATTAGATGACTGCAGCTAGCTGAGCTGAAAGGTATATTTTATTGCCATGCAAAATATTATGAGGGGCACGTAATAGCTTTACTGTTTCCGCAAGAATTCGACTTCAAAAGAGCATTACTGAGTCATGTATCATGGCGCCTTATGCGCATCTACGACAGACTCACATCTGACTACACGGCTGCGAGCGCCGATATTATCGACCGAGTCAGGAGACTGACGTACTAGCGGAGCCATGTGCAATATTTCGTAGTCTTTCACACACTTAGCGCTCTTCACCTTATTGATGTAAAGAGATATGGGCGAAGAGCGATATTTATGTATTTATATTATGGTCTTGATTATATTCTTGATGTAATATAAATGCATCTGTATTGGAAACTATGCGGGACAATTTTACTTTGACGGCGACCCTCGGTATTTTTTGTGGTAAACAGAGTATTAATTAAGGGTATTTAGCTTTGGAAGTATCTTCGGCAAGCGGCAAAAGTATCTGCTAATACAGGATCAAACGACTATAAAATTAATTTGTCTGACATAAACGGCTAAACATCATTATATTGTTAGGGATGTTATAAATCGCAGGAATGGGAAACTTTCTTTTTTTTTTTCCGCACTCGTCAATCATCTCTTTTTCTGTATGACTGATTAATTGATTAGAGAGAGAGTTAACAAATAATTACACCAGCTATTCCTACATATTTTGAAGACGTTAACTTAAAAAGATTAACGTTAACTTCCGCTACATTCTTACCATTCGATCAAAACGCCTTTAATGATTAACTCGCTTGTTAATCTTTTGTTAACGTATTTAAAAATTAATCAGAGACAGTTATATATCACATTTTCTCATTACACGATTTGTGTGTGTGGTATATATAATTTATTTAATAAATGTAATAGTAGAAATGGAACCTTGAGCTTTTTTTATACGCTATTTATCTCACTATCACCCATATATCTACTAATATATATATATAGTTAATTTATATATATATTATAAGTGAAAATCACATTTCGTATCATCAAATAGTATATAATAAGCCACGGTCAGAGATAGCATTATTATTCTTAATGGCATTGAATATTTATTATTATTTATTTCTGATACAGCATTATATAGCCATTATATTTTTCTACATGCCTAGTCACCGACCATTAATTTTTTACTTATAGAGATATATTATACTATCATTACTGTAAAATTTACATTATAGTCATAAAAATTTAAGCATATTAGAAACATCTAGTCAGATTATCCTAAGAAAAGACCTACTATATATACATAGAAAATTTACAACATAGAAACTTAGAAAAGTATCTACTTTTTTTCTCTACTGAATTTCTTTAATAGCTATCTTTCCCTATATACGAGTGTAATTACTTATTGCTTATAATATTATATTGCCTAATATATATTTAAAAAAATAGATTTATTGCAAAATAATGGAAAGGGAAATGCACTTTGTATAGCCGATATAGACTGTATTTAACTATTCACGTTTTAAATTAGCTTAGGTTTTACGTATTAGATGTTGTATCATAAAATATCCCATTAAAGTCAGATATCATAGCTCAATAGTTGAGACATTCGAGTAACATCTAACTATCCATGCGCGCCGGTCCTTAAAGATTTATCCTGCCGGCGCCCCATACTGTATAGCGGCCATTGAAATGAGTGCATAATTATTTACAGAATCTAGAGTAAATGGCTCTTTTAAATCGAGACCTATCAACACCAATTTTTGCGGTTTTGCATAATCAATTAGCATTTTATAATTTCTAGAACAAGAGTCTGTACTCTCGAAGACTCACTCATGACAATAGTGCGCAAAAGTTGAAAAACATACCAGACAATAATAAATTTGGTATCTTTTAATATAGAGGACTCTAGGCACCTACCCAAGGCTGGAGTATTCAGAATTCAAGTTTCCTATGACCTACAAAAATTCGACCGTAGGTCCTCTATGCCCGCCTAGGGTAGGATACAGTAGATAACAGTTTATGCCTAACCTGCTATCTACTGTATTAAAAGAACATGCAGTAGATCATTGCATTTAAAATCGCAATAGTTAATCAATACTTAGAATACTATAGTTAAAAACTTCCTCTTCTATATATAGTGTAGCACGCTCTGCTCCGCTATTACCCTAGATCATCCTTATCATGTATTGGCAAGTCCATAGTTCTGATTACGCGCACTACGCACGCGTCAGCAATATATTAACTCTACGACTGTGTATATAGATAACAAACGTCTTGGGAATCTCTCACGATTTTTAGGATCAGTCTGAGATTGTATTGAACACAATTATAACAACTTATAATAGGATCTTTATCGCGTGATATTCGACCATATGTCTTCAATGACCAACCTGTAAACACTTCTACTATATAAGCTTTGCAGAACCCTAGCAATCATAATTTGTCTAATGCCCATCTGCCCAGTATAGGCCATCGTTTGCATTTGAGTTGGAGCGGGTTGTAGGGAAAACGTGACGTTCGGTGGTGCGGTAAAGATTTGAAGATCGAATTAAATCGCTCTATTATATCTAAGAACGAGAGTTCATAGTAAAGCACAAATATCACTTCAAAATCATCGAAATCTCACACACTTGATAAGTTAATACTAAGATATTGGTGCACGCAATATTTTGCTGTTATAGATTAAATTAAAAAAAACATACGAGACTTATTAACCAATTGGTCGAGAGATAGCACTCATTAAACCTCACATTGAATTATCCAGAACGGTATTTATGTCTACTCAGTTGGCAGCGAACAACAAAAGCGAGGCGCCTTCCGTACTTATAAAGTGCAACAACTTGTCACACCATATTAAGTGTCAGTGCACAAGACGAGTACGCGGTTTACACGCCCATGCTATAGAAATTACACAATTAAAAACACTCATGATAAGCACAACAGAAGAAGTCCACGACAATTACTCTAGAAAGTGCTGACGAGCCATCTCACCTGCGACCAGTCTGCTCGATAATAATCACCTCTTGACGCACACAACTGATGGTACACCAGAGGCTGAACGCAAGTGATTAGGTAACCGGGAAAACTGGAGAATGGTGAGGTTCGGAGTCTGGCATGGGCGCGTGTGTGAAAATGCCAATATATATCTAGGCGTATCTGTGCGAGACTAAAGGATGAAAGCGGCTGAATGGAGTGCAATGGTGTGGCGTAGAGGACCCACATATTGGAGGGGAGGGAAGTTGTCGTTATAATATTGGGAGGAGGTATGCAGAAGGAAGAATGAGTGCACGGCAACAGAGAGGGATGTAGACGGAGGAGGATGGAGAGAATCTGAGAGGATAGAGAAACAGAGAGAAAAGGAGTAGGATATAGGACAGGTCGTGTATCCAAAGGAAACGGAATTGGTTTTGGGAACAACAAGTCCGAATCTTGGACGTCAGGAGGATTCGCCTCAAAATAAACAGGCTTGAGACGATCGATCGATATTACTTCGGTGCGAGTGGGGCGCTGTACAGTGAAGAATTTCTCCTTCCCAAGTATCACTTAGGGTGGAACGTCCATTCGTTACTTGAGGGACTAGGAAGAAGAAAGAAATTGGCGGTGGCGGAGAGCACATCTCATTTATATGAACATGCGGAAACAAGAAGAAAGATTTTTTGAATGAAAGGAGTGCACCTTTACACGATTAGAGAGATCAGGTATCGCAGGAAGGGAGGTTCCACAAATAGATCGAATATACAAAACAGAATTAATAGAAATTAGTAAGTATATAGAGATTGAAGAGAGAGAAAATAGGAGCTTCTTCCACGGTAATAAGAGTAAGAGTAGAGCCATAACGATTCGGCAGCTGAATCAATATGATTATAGAACTTACCTTTAAAACAAGTCTATATGCAAAGTGCATAAAATCTTAATCACAAAGGCGAAAGTAGACTGTCTCGAGATCCCGAGTTATTATCTTTATGAGTATTTATTAAGGAACATTGACTCAAGTAATATGTTTAAAGCTGGCGGTGGAATCTTAAAGAAGAGAGAAAAACAACAAACATACTATGATTGGGGATGGGAGCTATTGCATGGCACTTTTCTGCACATAAGACCGATTCGGCAAAAAAAGCCGAATACCCAGAGAAGATAGATTTCAAATTCTTCCAGACAGAGACGATTCGAAAACGCGAACCTTTGATACCGTTCGTGACAGAGAGAGGAAGTTCGTTGGCGAATAGTGCCTCCAAGAGAATACACCGAGAAGATGCACAAAGGATGACTTACGAGAGAGCGTTAGAGCTAGGCGGAGAGAAATTCGGCACAGCTAGCCGAGAGGGGGAAAGCTTCTGTCGCAACGAGTAACGTATCTATAGCAGGTGAGGAATGTATCGCTTGCCATGAGAAGAGGAAGAGGGTCCAAACCAATGTAGAGATCCGATAATCATCATATTCACGATATCAGATAAGAGAGACAGTACGCTAAGGAGTGAGCATAGAAAGGTGCCAATTAGGGATGACTTCAGATGTGGCCTTTGCACCTAGAACATATGTATGACAAGCCATCCCAGTAACGTAAGACCAATTCAGTCACACTCGTGAGCATTGACTATATATAGACCTACACATAAAACATATTGTCACTAATCAAGTTTGCTGATTAGAATGAGCCTAGATGTGACCAAGGTATAGTGAGTGTAAGACGGCTGAATTGAGATAGGTTAGGGCAAAGAGAGACGGCACTTATCGATGAGAAGTTAGGATAAGTAAACAGGACTAGAAGTATTTAGCCTGTATGTAGACTATAATGTATTACACATACCAGAGATCTCATTCTTATGCCTGGGGAGATTAGAGCTCAACATAGCTGATAGATAGAAGAGTCCTGATTGAAGAATCGAGATATTGTCTTGCAATGACACGCATATGTCAGAGATATAGCAAAATCAATATGTCAGGAATGGAGCAGAGCATATAATCTCTATACCGGGAAACATGCATATCTCGCGGATATGTATATATAAATTATTGCCTAATTCTCTTGAGATTGTCGCACGAATGGGTAGGTGGTGAATCTTGATGGGCCAAAAATCGGTCATATGGCTTTTAGCAGGGGCGGAGGAGCCTTGCTTTTAACATGTCATGCGAAATACTTACATCCATTGCCGAGGAACATGGGCTGAGTGGGAGCATTTGTGGTCGAGCCTCAGGAGGTTAAACTGCCACAAATAAAGCTCCCGGCCTCCAAAGTAAGTATCTTTTTTTAAAGTGGTCGTAAACGGCAAGATACATGGCCACCCACTCAATCGCGCCCCGCCGAAACACCTATCCCTGTGTTCAGAAGGTTGCAGGCTTGCGCGAAAAAAGAAAGCAAGTGGGACAGAACACTTTCACCTCGTGCCAATTAACCTAAACTCACGCCATAATCCATACAGTACGTTGGCATAAAGGGCACCGCATCAGTTGTTGACAACTCATAATCTAGTCACGAGAACAGTGTGTATGCGCACGATCCCCCTGCACTCTCGTTGGTAGCTGTAAAGACATGACATTATGGTTCGTGAAGGGTGGACACAAAGTAAAGGGTGGCAGAAAGCGAGGGCTTCTTTGGAAGCCTCTAATTAAGCTAAATAAAAGCACTTTTTTCGAGAAAAACCAGTCTACTTTTATGGTACATTGCTACGCGCTTATGTTTAGCATGTAGCAGTCGAATGAGATCGTTACGTGTAACGGGAGGGTCTAAAACTTGTGTTCAGCGGTGTACGGTAGCCGGTAAGGTAAAAAAAATTACGATGGTTTAGAAAGTTACGAGTAATGGCATAGGTTACCGCAGATATACTGACGATATTAGAGTTTTTTATTTGGTTATTTAGAGGAAGTTAAGGAAAGGCACGATAAGCGTCGATACACTATTCAAGATAGACATCCCTTTTAACACGCTCCAGGCTTCGTTCTTTTCAGTGACCCAGAGAATATTGAGGAGGGGATATTAGGATTAACCGACTCCGGAAGTATAGCGCAGGTGAAGGGTTAGATTAACGTATTATAGCTATTGCTTGTTAGGGTCGATTCATTTATACACTTACTGACGAAAAACACCGTTCTATGGTACAAAAGTTTTTTTTGATCTGTCGATGCTCTCAGGAGATGTGGAAGCGACAGAAGATCACCTATTAGAGAGACAGCCCTAAAGCAAGGATTCATTCTATTGTGTGGTGGTGGTGTGCGCGCACTTTTCGTTATAACAACAATACCACGTGTCTGGGGGTCACGGAAAGAGAACTCGAATGAGATATAATAGAGAATATCTTGATATGAGACCTCTGGAAGCGAGTGCAATCGCTATAATTTACTACATGGCCCAGATAAGGCATTTTTTTCACTGTAAATATCTACTAGGAGCCAAACGGTGTGATCACAGCTATATAGGGAACTGTCTTTCCCGTGAAGCACTACTTCAACGGGTATTAACCATTTCGTTATATCAGGCTTGCTCTGCATACTTGGTGCACAATATCAGTCAATCCTGGGCGCGTTCTCCAAATACCATGCTATAGATTATAATATATATATATATATTACATTATATAATATATAACTATTATTATATATATATATATAATCCGTAAAATGGGGGTTCCTTTTTCGACGTATTCTTGTGGAATTTCTCTCTTATAACAGTTTCATATAAACTATACCTAATTAACAGCACTAAATTCCAAACTTAGCAGTGAGGAACAAAGAACACACATTTATTACTATTCTCTATCTTAATAATACCCTCCCACCACATACCACTTATTTCACCTATTCTACTTTCATACTTTTTATATGTAACTTTATTCTTTTCTTTTTCTCAAACAACAAGATTCGTCGTTATACATTCGATTTATCTTGAGCAAGCTGGTATTAATGGTTTCTGTAATTTGTAGCGAATTCTTTAATCTTCCAAATTTATCTTCACTTCGAGGGATTCGTCAGTTATTTTTAATAAAAATGTTACGAAAATTCTGGCAACTTCCTATTCCCACACCACAAGCAAAATATCAGAATAACACCACAACTAACCACCCCTATCCTTACGCATTAAGAAAGAATTCTACATTCTGTTTCATTATCATAAAAGTATTTTATACTATCATTACGTTTTCACATCCTGCTAAGAGAGCGACACAGGTGACGTGGTATGACGCTAGCCTATGGTAATAATAGTTAGAGCAAGATATTTAAATTCCGCAATTACATATGTGCCTGTATATAGTGGTTTCACTATACATGATTGTATACGCGTACCTACTGTGGATAAACCTATTGCGTGCATAAGCAAATTTTGTTTGCATGAGATAGTTCACTTTGAAGGAATGCGTGGATACACAGTTGCCTCGTTAACAAAACAAATGAACCGTGGAATGTTTTGCAAGCACGATTTAATGTTTTAATATTAGATCCGCCACTATGTATACCTTCGAATCATCAACTAATCGTAAGAGTTTTCTGGAAATTAAACGATATATTTAGGATTCAGGATCAGAGATGTATATTTGATTATCTACCACAGTTTTTTATACAAAATGAGTATAACATTTTTACATATATAAAGATCCATGCACACACACTATACAGTTTCTGTGCTTCTATGATGATATTGTTGCGTCATATGTCAAGCGAGTTTTTCTTTCTTTTCTTTTATCAAATTGTGTGCTATGTCACGTACGTGTGTTTTTCAGCACTCTTAATTTACTAGAATATTATGGAATATTACTGTAAATTTGAGAAATGTTGTAAAAACGTCACTTCTAAATATTATCTATTTATCACATCTAATCATTACCTGTGTTTCGATTATTAGGAGGGGGAGCGAGGTAGTGCGTGTTTCATAAAATAATCGCCATGTCTTATATTAATCGTAATGATCGGTGCTTTTATTTTTTTAGAATGTAAGTTAGAAAGCAATTTCACCGATATGGATATGATTCATTTTGATTACGCTATTTACCTTACTACGTAAGGAAATTAAGCAAAAAATTGCTCATTAAACTTTAAGAATTGTATTTTAGCGAATAATATGAAGACGTATTGCGATCAAAAAAAACAAGAATTCCGGCTACCATGCCCCACTTCTTTCTACTCAAATCAAGAGAATAGCTAAAATCGAAAAAGAAAATCGAAGATTAACATTCGGATGAACTGGATCGTGATAGATCGAAACTGTAGATGTAGTGAACCTAATTCCGACTGAAGAGTGCCTTACTGAAGGTAAGCTTATCGCCTTGTACGAGACATCTCACGCATTCAGTAACCTGAATTATAACATCACATATTTATTTCATTATTATTATATTTTATCAAGATTTGTATTAGTTACTGATAAACAAGTTAGCGAATGGACGGGAACTTTTATAGTTTATATACTATAATTTTACAAATCTTGTTTTTTATTATAAATAAACAGAGTCTTTGTTTGAAAGTGGTACCTGATTTTTTATTACTTGTTTTAATGCAACCTTCACCTATATATATAGTAATATATATATATATATATATATATATAATATAATATATATAATAATATATATTATATTTATATTATATATATATATATATATATATAATAATATAGGCATGCCATGTTGCATTGGAGGGATTTTTCCTTAAGGAGTGTGGGTGGGCCATTATTATTCAACAGCATCTGGTCAGAACGTTTCTTTTACTTACACATCAGTCGCAATCTTTACAACGACCTGTTGGAATTATTTTCTTCATTTTTGTGAAGTCAAAGTTCTTGCGAATATTTGAGGAGTTGAATTGGAATAATAAAGCTGTAATCTTTCGTAAATATAATTATTAATATATTATATATATATTATATATATATATATATATAATATATTATAATATATATATAATAATAATATAATATACAGACCTAAAAAATATATAAAAATAATTAAATTAATCTATATATAATATATATTATATATATATTTTTATATTAAATATATAAAAATGATAAAATATTTTTATAAATTAAAATATATAATATATATAATAATATATTTAAATCATATATATATATATATAATATATATATATATATATATATATATATAAGAAAAGATTAATACAAATTTTCACCTACTAAATAAGATTATTTTTATTATTTTAGCGGCTATTTTTCATAAAAAAATGTTTTTTTTTTTTTATTATTATTATTATTTTATTATTATTATTTATCAATATTAATTATTACCATTATTATTAAGTATTATTATTATTATAATTTTTTATTATTAATATTTTTTTTATTATTATTATATCATCTCAAAAAATCATCTGCTATATATTGTTTAAACATAGAGCGATTCCATCTTTTTTTCCCTATGATTCTAGTGCATCCCTCGGAAGTACTCTTAAGTACGGTGCATTGGGACCAACTAACTCCTGCTGGATCTTCCTCAATCGTGCCTGTGACGGCTTTCATCCCGTAATTTTTCATTTTTTGGGAGTAGGAAAAGTTACGGTGTCCAGCGGAATAAATGGTTTGTGTGGAAAATCACTGGACATGTGTAAGAAGGAAAAGTAAAATGGCGAAGAACGAGGGGATTTTTGGAGTGGCCCCACTACCTTGTCATGGTGGAGAACCAATTGTGTTCTTCCACGTCTGAACATTTAATTACCCCGAATGCCCCTTCCTCAGCAGCTTTGAAAACTTCCATCACAAAAAATGTGTTGATGGTTTGAGCAGGAAGACAAGAATTGCCTTTTGATTGGAACAATAGCGTGAATGTCGAACAAAACCTATCAACATGGGACTTGACATTGGCTGCCTAATAACATACTTAATCGCACCATCTTTTTCGGCTAGGGAATTTGGTGGGTTGACATTCCGCTGCAAGCCAAATGCTGCTTAGTCCGGATCATATAAAAAAACCAACCATCATCCCATTGAGGTCATCAACCGTTATGATTATCCGGAGATTTAAAGGTTGGGCTTATCTTTTGAACTTGTTTTTTTTTGAGTTCCGTACATGCACAGAAACAGCGATCAACCTTCTGTCGTTGCCTCAGTAAGTCTTAGCAAAAATTTCGTTGAAAATGGCGTCTCATGATCAATGGCGTTGGACAGTTCCCGTATGTTTCCCTATTACGTCACAAACATCATTGAGGATAGTTCGCCACGATCTGCAGGATATCCCCAGGGACTCTCTAACCATGGCTTCCGGCTTGTTTTTGCTGCGATTGTTCTGGTTATTCAT
>JABUQX010043779.1:0-22224 GCA_015478945.1 Trachelipus rathkii
GGGGGTTGGAGACTTTCCCTCCTTTTTATTTAATTTTGGAGTCGGCTTCGTTTTGGTTCGAAAGCTCACCTTTTTGTTTGAGACCATGTTTCTGTAGTCTTTGATTTCGTTCGCACGGATATATTCCTTAATGGTTTTTGGTTTGGGTTCCTATATTTGACTCTATATTCTGGCTAAAGACTACCGCACTACTACCAGTGGCACCTTTCCCTGGTCTTCGTTTTTAAATTCTTGGCCGTTTGGTTATCACAGCATTAATATATGCCGCAAACGACAGTTAATATATATTATATAGTATATTATATATATGTGTATATATTATATGTATATATATATTAGGGTATATATATATACTATATAATATATATAGTATTATATATATATATAGATAATTATAGTAATATATATATATATTAATAAGTACGATTTTTTGGGATATCTGAATGAATGTTTTGGATGGGGTGAGTAAGGAGCTTCAGAATTGATAGTGTTTGGGGGACCTGAATGGTTGGAAAGGTGTGATCAAAAAAAGGGATTGTATAACAGGTGGTTTTGGGTTTTCGGGAGAAAATGAGAATGGGTAGAAAGGTGATTGATTTCTGTGAAGAGAGAGGTTATGTGTGTAAGTAATACTTTCTTTAAAACACAAGAGTATCCATAAGTAAGCTAGAGTTGGTGTAGGTAGAGATGGTATCACGGAAGTGAAAAGTATGATTGATTTGTGTTGGTGAAGAAGGAGATGTTTGAAGTATGTGTTGGATGTTAAATCAGTTAGGGGTTTTGGAATGGGATTATTCGGATCATTATGTTCTGTGTAAAATTAAGTTAGTGGGGGCTTTGGATGAGAGAAGGTGATTACCGAAAAGGAATAAAGGGTAAATAAAGAAGTGAGAAGGTTAAGTTGAGCAAAGACAATAAGGATAAGTATGTAAAAAGCGCTCGCTAGTAAAACGGTTGAATGTGAACGAGTTAATACTGAACAAATCTGGGGGGCAAATGAAGGCAGCAATTGTTAGTAGTGCAAAGGAATATGTGGATGTGCTAAAGTAGGAAGTAAGAAATGTCAATAGTGAATGGTGGAAAGAAGAGGTGATTAAAGCGGTTAAGATTAAAAAAAAGAAAGGCGTGGTTGAATGTATTAAAAGCAAATGATGAAGTTTCAAAAAGAAAGATGCTTGGAATTAATATAAGGAGAAAAAAGAAATTACTTAAAAGGTGTAATACGTAGGAGAAAAACAAGAGGTAAATGAACAGTTTTGAAGGAGATGAATGAGGGACTTACAAGGGAATAGGAAGCTTTTCCTGGAAGGAAGCGCGAAAGGTTAAGAATGAGAATAAGGGGAATCTGCTTAGAATAATGAATAGGGATGGTGCTTTTTGTAACTGATAAAATGGGTGTGAGAGGAGTGTGGAAAGAACACTTCGAAAATCTGCCACAATATACATAAATGAAGAGGTGATAGTGAAGTGTGTGGGTTTGATTGGTGCAAGGAATGGAATAGGTATTTTGGGATGTGGTAAGTAGTAGGGAGGAGGTAATGGGTAAGAGGTGAAAAAGTTGAAGAAATGGTAAATCTGGCAGGTAAATAGATTTACGGGGTGTACCGGAACTGAAATTTTTAGTTCCGGCCGAAACCGGAATTAGCCGGAATCAAAACAAAAAAAATTCCCGGCCGGAACCGGAATGTTCTTATAACTTTGCCCTTCACTATATAAGAAATATAAAAAAAAATATATTTTTTAATGATAACTTTCATCATAAAATCTTATATTTACAAAGCCACTTCATGAACATATGGAAAATCAACATTGAAGAAGAATATCTGGAAGTCCAAAAAATTTTAATAGTAAAAAGGGAAGAGTCCTGTCTTGTTTTTTCTAGAACAGGGGAAACCACAAAGGAGCAATAGATCCAAGCCGTGAGTTTGGGAGTTTTGAGGAGAGTTTCTCCAAAAAAATTTGCAATATCAATGACCCCAAATCACAGAAAATAATGGATTTTTATCGCAATGAGTAACTCAGTCCATTCACAGTCCAGAAGAGAAGGGATTCAAAGAACTTATTGCCCATCTTCAACCCAAATATCTTATTCCTAGTAGAAAGAAAATATTTTGTAGAGAAAATGTTACCTACTTCATACAGGAAATTGGAGAATCAGTCTGATTCAATGAAGTTATCATGGGCTGATCAAGATATCCATTTACTAAAACCAGATAATAAGAGAGCCTAAAATAATTCAAACGAACTCATTTATTTCTTTAACTAACACTCTGGCTTACCAGCGAGTTTGAAAAAATGAACTGCACACTCCATTCAAAGTATTTCCCAGGTTCTCAATTCTGGAATTAAAAATCACAGAGTTTTAAGATTAAGATGAATAATTGGAAATTCGCTCCTAACATATCCATTTGACCTTCGAGATGAGCATATAACATGAAACTTGGAACTGATTTAGTAGGATACACAAGTTTTTCTTGGTTTTTATTCATAAACTGTCAATTTATTAAAGATGCATTATTTTCTCAAAGAAACAGTGTGATTTAAATATTTTAAATAAAGAAATGTAGGAATATTTGTACACAGTGTCAATCATTCGCAGTTTATAAGCTGTAATGAACTTAAAAGAACACAAAATACAGAGAGACTTGGATCCACATCTTGCAAGTCCACTTATGCCAAATCAAGATGTTAATACAAGGTGAAATAGCAAATTTTGATTCTAGAAAGATTGAATGTTTGAAAAGAAAACCTCTGCATAGTTTATATTATAGAAAACAATCAATCATTTAAGCTTTGACTGCTGATAAATGGCAAATACTTGAAAAATTCTAAGAGTTTGCAACCATTTCTCATGGTTACGCAAACTATAAGGCAAAATCAATTACATATCATCAATTATTCTACATATTTGAGCTTTCCTTCCAGCATATCTGTCAAACTCTGAGGATGACAGCAGAGAATAAAGAAGAGCTGAAGAAGGCATTAGAGTTTAGATTTATGAATAAAAAAGAAGAGAAAGGATCAATAGACATATATAAAACAAGATTGTTTTAAAATACTGTATGTAGACTCAATATACTAACTCTTTTATTTCTAAATAAATATAGAGAATGAAGTAGAAAATGATGCTTGGAAGAAATAAGCAAATAATTGAAGGGTAGAAAAGTGATAATAGTAGTAAGCAGTACAGAAGAAGGTTCAAACGATGAGTCATTTTCAGAAACGAAGCAATTATCTACAATAAATAGATTTGCCAAGTACCCTCAAAATCATCAGGAGCATTAAGAAAAGAAGTTATTGCAAAGTTACTTAGTTTTATAATTTTGAAGAAAGTGAAAGTGACAGCCAGTCCCATTAGTGTAAAAAAAAAAAAAAAAATTCAGTGTGCTCTTCAAAAGGTGAAAATCTTAAAGAAATTGAATTTTTTTTTTTTAACCAGAAAAATCAATTTTAATCTGGGAAAAAAAAAGAATTCCTTAATTGGTGGAAAAAGGGACCAAAGCTAAATTCCCAAACATAGCAGTACTAAGCCCAAAAATTACTCTCCTTTCCAGTCTCCTCCATATATTCGAAGAAAATTATTTTCATTTCAGAAACAGGAAATAATATTTGAGGAAAACGTTTTTAAAAATATCGGCCCAAATACTGTGAAGCAGTTTTTCTTTACTTCAACCACAATTTTCTGCAATCATTTTCAAACGTGTTTAAAGAAAGTTAACTTTATATATATATATATATATATATATATATAATATATTTATATATTATATATATATATATATATATATATATATATATATATATAATAATATATATAATATATAATATATAAAAAGGAAAATATATACATACTGAAATTTTGTTGCATTTAAAAGAGCGAGTTAAGAAATTTTGCTTATATATATATATATATATATATATAATATATAATATATATATATATATATATATATATATTAATATATTATATATATATATATATATATATATATATATATATTATATATATATATATACATATATATATATATATATATATATATATATAATATATAGTATATATAATATATTATATTATATATATATATATTATATATATATATATATATATATAATATATATAATTTTTGGCAATTAAATTTGAATCTTAATGTGAATATCTTATAATCTTATATTTTGAGGTATTTGAGTAAACTTTTTTAAATAGTATACTGTATGGTATGTGAATACACTGTATGAATGCTACACAAAGCTATTATATTTTGTTAAAAGATGGAATCTGGGGTTAATATAAAATAAAATCTCTTCCAGCAAATTTTTTTCTCAGAAGTAAATAGTAATTCCCGGTTCGGGCCGGAAATTTGTCAAAATCCGGCCGGAACCGGACCGGAAAAATTTCAATTCGGCCGAAATTCCGGCCGGACCGGAATTCGGCGTCCCTCTAGTAATATATGAATTACTGTGAAATGAATCAAGACGGAGGCGAAGAATGGTGGATTGATTGGATTTTGGAAGTTGTGTAATAAAGCTTTATGGAGAGGGGATAGTTCCAAAGGATTGGAGGAGAGCGGTAATAGTACCCTTATATAAGGGTAAGGGAAAAAGGGGAACTGTAGGAATTAATAGGGGAATAAGTTATTGATAATTGTAAAGGGAAGGTAATATGCTGGTATTTGGTCGAAAGAGTGGCGTCGAGTGACTGAAGGACTGATTGTGAAAGAACAAGGTGCGTTTAGGAGTGGTAGAAGGATGTGTGGATAAATCTTTACATTGAAAACAATGATTGAGAAAATGAGGGAGGAAGAAGAATAAATTGTATTTAGGTTTAATGGATTTTGCAACAGGCGTATGATAGAGTTAATAGGGAAGGTTATGGCAGGTGTTAGTGAGTGATATAGGTGTTGGTGGTAGGCTATGAATGGAATCAAAAGTATGTAATGACGATAGTGAAGCGTGTGTAGAAATAAATGATGTCAATGTGATTGGTTTAGGATTAAATAAGCGGAGTAAGACAGGGTTGTGTTATGTCCTTTGGTTATTCAATTTTGTATATGGATGGGGTTATGAAAGAATTCGAGGTGAGGGTTGGCAAGGAAATGGTGTTAGAATGGTGGAGAATGGAGATGAGTGGATGGTGCCCTACCTATTATATGCGGATGATTTGGTTTTGTGTGGTGAATCTAAAGAGAGTTTGAGAGGAATTGGTAGAGAGATTTGCAAGGGTGTGTAAAAGGATGGGCTTGAAAGTAAACGTGGATAAGAAGTGAGGTTATGGTTGTGAGTGGAGGACACTCCTCAGTGTGAAGTTAATGTTAGATGGTGAGGCAGCTGGAACAAGTGTCTGAGTTTAAGTATTTAGGTATATGTTGGATGAAAAGGACGGGACGATGCAGAGTGTAGTAGGAAGTTTGTGAATGCAGGACGGTGGCTGGTGCAATTAAAAGGACTGAGTCTTTTTAGGGACTAAGTCCTTGAAGTGTGCTAGGTTTTACATGAGGGTATGTTGTACCTGTGTTTATTGTATAGTAGTGAAATTATGGTCTGAAAAGAAGTATGATCTAAAGTTCAATGTTGTTCAGATGGACAATCTTAGGGTGTGCTAGGTGTGAGAAAGAATTGATAAAGTGAGGGATGAACGTATTAGAGAAAGTGTCGTGTGAAGAAAGGGTAAATGAGAGAATAAAATGAAAGTATGTTGAGAATGTTTGGTCATGTGGAAAGGATGAATGTATATGTCGGGTTTGTTAAGCGGATGTATAGTGGCGAGTGGGTTGGAACCGACCGGCTGGGAGACCGAAGAAAAAGTGGATTGAAGTCAGTAAACGAATGTTTGAAGGAGAGAAATGTGAGTTTGGTAGAAGGCGAGAAGAAAGGTGTATAACAGGAGTGAATGGCGGGGATTGTGAGGGGGGTATGGTTGTTGCCCATCCTGGCCAAGGGATGAACCCTTAACATTGAGAGATCCACCATAGTGAGGGGTCCATCGCTGTCCCATGAAGCTTTGGTGGATTTTCTGACTGCGATGAGTTTCCACTAATTTAATGGAACTGAGGGGGCGGTAAGGCTGGGCCTTCTTTTCGACTTTGTGTCATGTTCTTCCACTGCTTTTCTTTTCCGATGCCCGTCGCGCACCTTACACTCCCATTCTTGGGAAAATATAAGGAAGATAAAGAAGAAGAGATATATATATATATATATATATATATATATACCTGGAAGAGCTTTAGGTATAATATAATAATATATATATAGTATATATATATCTTATATATATATATATATAATTATATATAAATATCCGGTAATATACTGTATAATATATTTATTATATATAATATATATAAATATATATATATTATATATATATATAATATATATATATATATATATATATATATATTTATATATTATATATATATATATACTATAGAACCCTCGGCGCAAGAGGTTGAGTCACCGCCTCTCATACGAAGAGGACGCTGGTTCAAAATCCTCACCGTGCAGTTGGAGTTTTAATCTACCTGGGGCACAGAATTTAAAACTCGACTGCGAACACGTTGGTGGCGCTAGTTTGGGATAGCCGGCCTTAAAGTTCGATTTCCTGTGGTCCCCCATGTTAACCCCCCTGCATAGGGGATAAAGCACGTTAAAAAGTAGTTTTATATATATATATATATATATATATATATATAAATATATTATATATATATATATATAATATATATAATATATTTATATATATATTATATTATATATTATATATATATTATATTATATAAAGTATTTAAGATTGTTTAAAAAAAAATACTACTAGTTTTGTAAATTAAAATTAGTGTTTGTTACACGATAATTAAATTTTAAATTTGTTCATTCTTTGGCAGAATTTAAAACCTGGTAATACCTTAAAGAATCCTGAGAAACTTGCTAAATTAAAACCTCAGCTTTCTCAGCCTAGTGGGAAGAGAGCCGATTCAAATCAACTCCTAATTCTTCACACGCTATAACCAGTAAGGATACATTTTTCGTTTCTTTGATTTAGCCTGACAATATTTTTTTACCAACTTTGGTTGAATTTAGTAGGTTTCCGGCCTTTGCCCACCGGATGAGACATTAAAAAGAAAGGGAAAAAACGTTTTTAAGTCATTCAGAATATGGCAAGAAAATTTTACTTGCTTTTTACATCCCTCCCCCTTCCCCAACAGGGAAAATTAAAATCTTATTACTTAAACATTATTTTAAATCCTCTTCAGGTGATGGAGGAATAAGCACCCAAATCTCCTCCGCTGGTGCAACTCCAACCCCTCAGGCCTTGCCAACTGTGCATTCTATAACACCAACTCAAATTCAGCCTATGCCTCATGTAGCATCTGAACCCAAATTCGTTTATAATGAAATTAGTCTTTCATCAATTAGATGTTTTGATGCTCATATTACAGTAAATGCACCACAGGTAGGCATGAAAATTTTGTCCATCAATAGGAAATTGTGTAGTTCAAGGCCAACCTAGTTTTTTTTTATTAATTTTTAAACTGTTTGTTGTAATTGAGACATTTTTTTTGCGTATTTCTGCCATTATGCAAGTAATTACTTTATTCATGCTAACTTTAAACATTTTAAAAGTAATTGCATTGATTTTGTATTCAACTATTCATCCAGATTTTATCAATTCTGCAAAATTTTTGTTCAATTTTTCTAAAAATTAATACACTTTGTGAAATACATTTTAGACTTTCAGTTCATTACCTCAGGCTAGTCATTCTCGTACCCAATTATTTAAAAATAATAGCCCATGTTGTTTTTGTTTTTGTTTTTGTTTTAATTAGATCGGAAACTTCGAAATAAGTACTCAGCTGAAGCAACTTGTTTGTCATGCTGTTGAGTTGGCAGTTCAAGATTTAATAACTGACGTTATGGAAAGAAGTGTGAAGGTAGCTATAACAACAACAGAACACATCATTAAAAAAGATTTTGCACTTGATCCAGATGAGACGAGAATGAGAGCTGCCACGCATCATATTGTTAGAAATTTAACAGCTGCTATGACAATGATTACTAGTAGAGACAATCTACAAGCATCAATTTCAAAAGGAATAAAACAGGGCATTCTCTCAGGCTTCAACAGGGTATGTAATTTTTTTTTTTTTTTTTTTTTTTTTTTTTTTTTTTTTTTTTTTTTTTTTTTTAACCTTAGAATTGAGGATATGTTTGAAGGTTAAAACGTGTATTTGTAATAAAAAATTTTGATATGGTCATAAAGCATGTTTTGGAATTACTATCATCAACTTTTCTCTAACGCATTCAATACTGATATTTAACCATATATGCTTGAATCAAAGTCATATATATATTCTTTCTTTCTTTATCTACCTTTTTTTTCCCATGTAGTATGGGAATAGGTGCGTTAACAACATCGGAAAGAAAGCAGTATGGAAAGATTGAATGATCGAAAGAAAGCTCACTAACGCCCCTCTGTACATTATGAGTAAGAATTCGTAGCAATCTAAGAAAAGTCCCACCTAGATTTCATAGACTGTGACGGATCCACACTACTGGTAAGTAAGGTCAAGTGTAGAGTTATCCTGGCCAGTGGGCACTAACCTATTACCCCTTACAACACCTTGGCCATATCCTCTCCTATCATGGCCAATTCGTACTACGCTATGCAAAGCTCGCATTGTTCTCCAGAATCATTCCTTATACTAGACATCAATACATTTTTATTGGTCTACCAAGCGGTCGGTTCCAAACTAAGACTTATATCTGTTATACGATAAATTCATTCCTTTCCACATGACAACATTCAACATAACTATTGATTATTCTTAGGACGGCCTGTTCTGACAAAAAACTCTCTAAGATATTTCGATGTCCTTCGAAGTCCTTTGACAACACCAGCTCGAGTGGTGATAATTCGCAATCCTTAAAACTTTAGATCTTTATACTGTGCTTATGTCAGCAAGTAGTACTATCTGTTAGAATAAGAGAGGGTTAAGTAAATTCCTGATGCAAGAACAGTATCGCTCTGGAGGCTGTTAAGTCAGTTGTGTAATCGTTTCCAAGGGATTGTTAATTGGCACAGCGCGACTTCTAGCTCCGGTTAGAACATTTTAGCTGGGAAGGGGTCTCTTTGCATGCAGGACGTTGGCTTCTCATGAGCGCAATAGATATATAGGCAAATATGTCTAAACCAGACGCGTTGTGGGCATGGATGTCTATGCTATGGCGCTAAACTAGTAATTCAATGAGCTGGTCCGGGAGAGACACAGTAACTATACTGCATTATTCGTTTACGTTCAGGCATTCTGTGTGACATACCTTGCAAAAATCCTCGTACAATGTTCTACAGAACCTCTTTACCAGGTTTCACAGACAGATACTAATAATTGGCATGATGAATTAAGAATAGGCACTCCTCTCATCAATCTATATAGTCTTATCTTACAAACATTTCCTGCACCTATGTCACTGCTATATTTTTTCATAACCTCATCCTATATACAAATTATATAACAATAGGGAAATAACTGACGTGTTTCACTCCCGCTATTAATACTTGAAACCAATCAAATTTGACCCTATTATTCTCACAGGCCGCCCATCTATCCATACATACTTTTGATTCCTCATTCTAGTAAGCAACACACTACATATATCACTAAACACTGCTATAGCTTTGCTTTTAAATTGTTAGTAGTAATATATTGCCTATATAGTTATATAGTATATATTATAATTTATATATTTATATATATATATATATTAATATTATATATATATAATATGATATTATATATATATATATATATATATATAATAGATTATATAAATACTTTATAAGATTATAAACATCAATAGTTATGTTTTTTGGTAAGACGCTATTTAGGGTAGGTCTAGGTTAAATTATGTTATGTTAGGTTAGGTTATGTTAGGGTTAGTTAGTTAAGGTTAGGCTAGGTATAGGTATGTACTATTACATCAACTTTTATAAATGAGTTAATATTTATATGAATTATAATATATAATATAGTATTATATATATACTTATATATATATTATATATACTATATAATATAGTATATATATCATACTAATTATACCATAGTTACTATTTATATTATTCTATATCCATATATATATTATATAATATATGGCTATATATTGCAATTTATAATGATATATATATATATATTATTATATGTAATAATATAAAGGGTAAAGTTCCAAGGGATTTGAGAGAGCGGTAATTTAGTATCCCCTTATAATGAGGGATAAGGAGATGAGGGAATAGTAGAATTATAGAGAATTAGTTTATAGGAGGTTTATTGGGTTATAATGAAGGATATAATGCTGTATCTTGTCGAAGTAGTGCGTTAGAGTGAACCCTGAAGACTGATTGGTGAAGAACCAGGTACATTTGTGAGTGGTAGAGGATGTGTGAATCAATTTTAAATTGAAACAATGATATAGAGAAATGAGAAGGAGAAGAAAAAATAAATTGATTGCTTTTATAGATTTCAACAGGCGTATGATAGGGTTAATCGGGAAGCTCTATGGCGGTGTTAGTGATATAATGGTGTTGTGGTAGGGCTTATGATTGAGTCAAAGAGTATTTATGAAGATAGTATGAAGCGTGTTAATAATAGAAATGTGTCAATGAGTGATCTTGGTTTAGGCATTTAACAGCGGAGTAGACAGGTTGTATTAGTGTTCCTTGTTTTATCAATTATGGCTATATGGATGTGTTATAATAGAAGTTGAAGGTGGGGATGGGAGGAAAGGGTGTTATGAATGGTGGGAATGGAGATAGATGGAGAGTGCCCTAACTATTCAGTATTGGTGATTTGGTTCATGTGTGGCGAATTGAAGAGAGTTTGAGAGGATTGGTAGAGAGATTTGGCGGGTGTGTAAAATGAGGGGCTTGAAAGAAAACGTGGATAAGAGTGTAAGGTTATGATTTGAGTGAGGATCTCTCGTGAAGTTATAGTTAGATGGCTGACGCAGCTGAAAGTTGAGTTTAAAATATTTAGGGTAATTGTTATAGATGAGAAAGGGACGCGATTGCCAGAGTAGTAGCGAAGTTGTGAATGGGAAGGTGCGGGAATTTATTCGTTGTGTGAATTGTAAAGGGACTAGTCTTGAGTGTTGTCTTAGAGGTTTTACATGACGTATGTTGTTTTGTTATGTATACTGTAGTGAGAACATATGGTCTGGAATAATAAGATATAGACTGCTAAGTTAATGTGTCAATGGACATCTTTAGAGGTGTGCTAGGTGAGAATTGGATAAAAGAGAAGGATGAACGTATTATGAGAGTGTGTGGTGTGAACAGGGTAGGAGAGAATGATGAAAGTATTTGAGATGGTTTGGTCATATGGAAACGTGATAATGATAGTTCGGTTGGTTGAAGCGACTGTATTGTAGCGGTGTTGTGGAACCGACGGGGGAGATCCGAAGAAAAAGTGGATTGAGTCAGTGAATAAAGAAAAATTGAAGGAGAGAAAATCTGAGTTTGGTAGAGCGAGAAGAAAGGTGTATAACAGGACGTTAGAATGGCAGGGGTTGGGAGGGGGAGGATGTGCCCCACTCTGGCCACAGGGAAACCTTACTTGACGATTACCATAGGTGAGGGTAATCGCTGTCCATGAGCGTTATAGGTGATTTTCATGACTGGATGGTATCCACTATTAATGTAAGGAGGGAGGCCGTTAAGGCGGGCTTTCTTTCGCTTGTGTCAAATGTACGGCTTTTTCTTATATCCGATGGCCTTCCGCCCCTTACTTTCTGGAAAAATATAGGAAGAAGAAAAAATTATATATATATATATATATAATATTATTGTATATATATTATATATATTATATAATATATATTTATTTTTATATATATATATATTTATTACATATATATATATAAGTGATTTATATTGTATTTTTTATAATATATAATTATTCTTTTCTATATTTCTTTATATTTGTTTTATTTTTTTTCTATTAATATTTTTATTTCTAATTTCTACTAAACTATACAATTATAAAGAATGATTTAATGAAATGACTGTATTGCTCATAATTCTTAATTAAGTATTATTTACAGATAGATATTAAAAAGAAATTAAATTAAATTACAATTGAAAGAATTAAAATACACCGCTTCTTGTACGTGAAAAACTACATATGACGTGAAATTTGACACAATTCACGAGATAATAATACAATGCTGCAGAAGTGTAGAAGTAACACTTGTTTTATTTTTAATTATTAATTATTTAATCAAATTTATTAATTAAAAGACTATTCTTTGATTTATTAAATTTATATTTATTTCTTTAAATAAACTTTTTTTAAAAGTATCTTAAATTTCTTTGCTCATTTTGTGCTAATGCCTACCATTCACACATATATATTATTATATGATTATATATATATATATAAATATATTATATTATGTTAAAAAATATACATATAGAAGAAGAAAATAAATAAATTCAAAAAGAAAATATGAATTTATATATATAGTATATATATATAGTATATTAGACTTGACTGAGAGACTAGTGAAGAGGAATTGAGCAATATTTGGAGGTCATTAGCTTAAAGCATAGCTAAGAAATATTGGATTTGCTTCGCGCTTCTATTCGAAAAGCAGCGTAGAAGCATTTTAGAAATAGATAAAAGATTTGCTCCTGTGAGTATAAAAACTTAGAATTCGCTCTTATATAACATTTAATAATTTGATGCATTAAATATAGTAGTAGTAGGTAGTAGTAGATAGTTTTTTAAATTTTGAATAAAACTAATTTACATTTATTATAGATTTATTTTTTTGGTACTAATGAGTGTGGAAGGACCTCAATTTTATGAAACAAGTATTTTAAAATCTCTTGGTTGTATATATCTATATATATATATATATATAATGATATATATTATATATATATATATTTAATTATTATATATATAGTATATATTATATCGTTATATATTATATATATATATATATATTAATATATATTTATAATATATATATTATTATTTGGGAATACTGAACAAATTGAGCAAATGAAGAAGCAATTGATTAGATGAATAAGTGAAGTATGTGGATGTTTAATGTAGGAGTAGAATGTTAAATTTGAGGTGGTGGATGAAGAGGTTGTATTGCGATCCTGTTAAAAGTAAAAAAGGAAGCGTGGATGATGTACTATAAGCCAATGATGAAGTTTCGAAAGAAAGATGTCAAAAATTATATATAGAGAAAAAAAGAAATACTTAAAAGGTGCATACGTAGGAATAAAGAAAGAGGTGCAAGGGGGGGGGGGGGGGGTGAACAGTTGGAAGGAGGATGAATGGGGCCTTACAAGGGAATAGGGAGCTCTTCTGGAAGGAAGCGCGAAAAGATAAGAATGAGAACTATTTGTATGCTAGAATAATGGTATAGCTGACTCGTTTTGTAACTGATGAAAATGGATGTGAAGGGGAGTGTGGAAAAGAACACTTGAAAAATCTGGGCATAATATTGGCAGTAAAATGAAGAGGTGACAGTGAATGTGAGTGGTTTTAATGGCAAGAAGGAATAGGTAGTTTGGGTGAGTGTTATTAGCAGCAAGAGTAATGTGAGTGAGAAATGAGATGTAAATTCTGCAGAGTATAAGATGAAATAATGTGCAAAATGATCAGAAGGTGGCGAGATGGGTGATTGAGTTAATGTAATAAAGATTTATGAGGTATAGTTCAGAGGGATTGGAAGGGAGCAGTAATGTACCTTATAAATAAGGGATAAAGGAGATAAGGGGACTGTAGAAATTATGGGAAGATAAGTTTGCTGAGTTGTAGGTAAATATATGCTTGTTTAGGTCGAAAGAGTGCGTTGAATGACTGAAGGACTGATTGGATGAAGAAAAGGGCGTTTAGGAGTGTAGAGGATTGTGTGGATCAAATCTTTAAATGTAAATAAAATGATATTAAGAAAATTAGAGCTAAAGAATAATAAATTGATTAGAGTTTTATGGATTTGCAACAGGCGTAGAATAGGGGATTAATAGGGAAAAGCTCTATGGCACGGGGTTATGATATATGAGGTGTGGTGGTAGGCTTTGATGGAATAAAAAGTATTGTATAGGCATAGTGAGAGCTGTAGTGAGAATAAATGGTGTCAAAGGTGATTGGTTTAAGTATTAATAGCGGAGTGGATAGGGGTGTGTTAATGTGCTTTCTTGGTGTATATCAAATTTGTATAATGTGATGGGGTGTTTGAAAGAATTAGAGTGGGGGTGGCAGGAAATGGTGTGAGAATGATGGAGAATGGAGATGATGGAGGGTGCAATATCTAATTATGTCGAGAGATTATGGTTTATGTGTGCGAATCTGAAGAGAGTTTGAGAGGATTGGTAGAGAGATTTGGCAGTTTATGTAAAAGGGTGTGTTGAAAGTAAACTTAGATAAGAGTAAGGTTATGGTTGTGATGTGGACAGTCCTCTGTGTGAAGTTATGTTAGATATTGGTTAGAGCACTGGAAAAGTGTCTGAGTTTAAATATTCAGGGTATGTGTGGATGAGAAGGGAAAGATGATGCTGTGTAGTAGGAAAGTTTGAATGGCAGGAAGTGCTTGGTGCAATTAAATCGTTGGGAAAGGTTAAGGGACTTAAGTCTTGAGTGCGCTAGGTCTTACATTGAGGGGTATGTTGATTAACTGTGTTATTAGGTATGGTAGTGAGCTATGGTATGGAAAGAGAAGTAGAGAATTAAGTTCAATGTGTTCAGCATGATGACAATCTAGGGGCTGCTAGGTGTGAAGAATTGATAAAATGAGGATGAACGTATTAGAGAGTTGGTGGTGTGAAGAAGGGGTAAATGAGAGAATAAAATGAAGAGTACATTGAGATGGTTTGTCAATGTGGAAAGGATGATATTGTAGTCGTTGTTAGCGGATGTTAGTGGCGAGTTGTGTTGGAACGACGCTGGGAGCGAATAAAAGTTGATTGAGTCAGTAAAACGAATGTCTGAGGGGGGAAATGTGAGTTTCGGCAGAGGCGAGAATAAAGTGCATAATAGGGTGAATGGCGGGGTTTTGTATGGGGTCATGGTAGTGGCCACTGGCAGAGGATGAAACACTTTACTTGAAGATCACATTAGTGAGGTTCCTCGAGTCCGTGATAGCTCAGTGTGAATTTCTTCTGTATCGAGAGTTCTCATACTAATTAATGGTTACATGAGGGGGGCGGTGAGGCATGGCTTTCTATTTCGACTCTGTGTATATTCTTTCTACTGCTTTTCTTTTCCGATATATGTCACTCTACTTCGCCAGTCTTGGGGAAAGGAAGTGGATGTAAAGAAGAAGAATTTTATATATATATATATTATATATTTTTATGCATTTAAATATAATATACATATATATATATATATTATATAATATAAGGTATAATAATATATAATAATATATTATACTATTCCTAACAAAGGGGTAATTCGGTCCATGTAGGGCAATTCGGTCGTGGCTCAAAATAGCTTTTACAAATAGTAAAATTATTTTAAAGATGTAAATAATGTGGTTTTATGTTTTAGATTAATTTTTTATGAAACGTTTAATTTAAGTCCATTAATTTTTGTGTTTTTTTTTCCTGAGCACTATAAAATAATGTAATTTTAAGGCTTATTGCTAAGAATACAATACGGTCAAAATAATTAGTACTACATATTGGTACCAAGTATATTAAAAATAGGTTTCATTAAACCTATGCAATGTGGAGTCTATTCAGACAAGAGATAAAATTTGTTTATTATAAAAATGTAAAATGGGGCATTCGTGCATTTACCACTGAGCTACGAGATAATAATCATGAACTATTAAATTAAAATTTTTTAGATAAAAAAAAGTATTTTTTTCTACAAAAACCGTTCTTGACCTCTAATACCTAAAATATTTTTACACTTTTACAGCAAGATATATACGGTATAAGTTTTCAACATCGGCCTAATTAACTTGTACAACTTTTTTCAGCAAGATGGTTCAACTTACGCAAAAGTACACGGCAGATACAAATGGAGGACTCTGATGAACGATGTTGCAGAAGCTTAAGCGTGTTTCGGTTTTGCATTGGTGCATTACGAAACGTAAATAGCTAAACGCTCGAGTTGCAGTTCGTTTTTGTTCAAAGCGATTTGCGTTCGTATTTGCACACCTCAATGAAAAATAAATAATGCTCACCAAACGTAAAGATTTCCGTTATTCTGCATAAATATATGTACATAAAAAAGAATATAGCAACTAAGCAGAATTAGGGATAATATCTTACATTAGCGGAGCATTTGTTTTTTAACGATTTTGAGTTTGACAAAAACGAAACGACAAGACTCTGAACATTTTTGTAGTTTTCGAAAATCATAATTTCTTAATAAATATGTGTAATAACATTATGTTTGAAAAATGAAAACTGACTTATAATAGTTTTCAAATAAAACACTTTAATGAGGAATTGGATGTGAAATGAGTGGACCGAATTGCCAATGCCAAACTGGTGGGGCATTCGGTCCACTTACTTATCAGCTTCTAAATTAATCCTATATTATATATAAAAATAAATTATACTTATTCTACTCCTAAAGGATAACTTACATATAAAAAATTAAAAAAATAAATAAATTATAAGTCCATAACTTAGCACTTGATACCCAAATTCATAGGACCGAATTGCCATTTTGACATATATATTGTAAGTTATATATATATATATAATATAATATTATATTATATATAATATATATTATGAAATATATAATATATATATATATATTTATATATATAGATTAACTATAAATAAGAAAAGTAGTAATACTGTAAATTTCATTCTCCAGCCGAATTAAAATTTCATTCTCGGTCGGTCTCCCTTGCAATTATCTCCGTTGTATTCAAATATATAGTATAATTTATATTATAAATATATTTATATTATAATTATAATATATTTATATAATTATATATTATTATATTAGTATATATACTATATTATATATATATATAATTATAAAATTAAGGAATATGCAGTAGTGAAGTGTAGCAGATCTAAAGGCCGAGTTATTGCGGTCTGGAGCTCTTGCATAAATCAAAGTGAAGGATTCTGAAGCCTAATTTCGTTGAATGTTGGGCGATTACAACCAGCAAACGCTGTGTAAAGAATTTTGCAAGAACATCCCTGGTTTTAGTAACCAATTGTGTGAGATTTCCCTTGATAAACAACTGTGCAAATTACAAGCGTAAGTTTTAACTGAAAAATAATATCCTGAGTTGTCATGTGTATGGTTGCAAGTAGAGTTAATTGTTTGTAATTCATTGCAAACCCTTCTACTAAATTTGTTTTTTTTTTTTTTTTTTAACCTCTTCTTTTCTTCTTTTTTTTTTTATTTTTTTAATTATAAAACGGAGCATTCATTCTGTTTACAGAAAGGATCACTCCTGAATTGGAAACAGTTATTCAAGCTATTACAACATTGTCTCCAAACTCTCCATGTATAAACATGTTACATAATTTAGCAGAAGCTATAGTGCTTTTCCGATCCAATAGAGATGCCAGCTCTGCTCAACTGTTGATTAAAAGGGTAATAATATTTAAATTTTATTATGTATTAATTGGTATTAATGTTATAATGCTTTAAATGGTTTTAAAATATATACCGGTAGTTTAAAAGTTTTCATTTTGCAAGTACCTTTTTACCCCAAATTTTTTGGACTTACATACAGGCTGTCGACAACTTACTTGAAGGTGTGAGAGAGCTACCAACCGAAAGTGATCTTAGTCAGGTTGCTATGAGGTTTAGAGATATTCATATTATTCTTTTAAAAGCCATGGCTGATGCAAGAACTTATGGTCCAGCTTGGACTTCAAAGTGTATAACAAAGTATGTATTTTTAAGTATATATATACAGGGATGGCACGGAAAATTCAATTGATATAAATCAATTGATTTTTTCACTTGGGTTTTTGCTCCCAAAAATCATGATTTTTATTATTTTATATATATATATATATATATATATATATAATAGATATATAGTAATATATAGTAATGGTATTTATTTTCCTGTACGTGTTATGGTTTTTTTTTTTTCGGTTCTAAATTTTTTCAACAAATGCGTTGCGTTTTTTGCGGTGCGTAAATTTTTCTAACAAACATCATAATTTCAATATGATTAAGAGCAAAATTCTACATATTGCTTGTTTAACTTAATAAAATGATTATTATTATTATATAGAGAGAGGGAAGGGATGGCACCCATAGAATTGTACACGTTGATTACAGTTCTCCCTGTTTGTAAATTTTCTTGATGCTAATCTTGTGTATGAGCATGACAGCCGCGGTTGTCAAAATATGTGCTGTTCCTTCGCATTTTCAGTTGTGGTTATTCGATCCATCACGTAATATATATAATTTGTCACTATATTTTCATTTATTTTGATCCGTTTAGTTTATTATATATATATATATATAGTATATGTCTATATAAATATATATTATATATTATAATATATATTATATATAATATATATTATATATATTATTATATACGTTTGTCACTAATTTTTTTTTATTTTATCTTTAGTTTATTAAAATATATTAATATTTTCTTAATTGTATTGGAATTCGTTTATAAATCAAGGTTAGAATTTATTTATTTTTTTCTCCCCCATTTCTGTTGCCAAAAGTCTAGGGAGTTGACGCTGCTTTTCATTTTGTTTAGAGACTATTGACTTTTTAATTTAGAAAGTCTAAAATTAATTGCATATGTAATATACATGAAATGGTCTGATGTAACCTTTTATTAGTAATAGAACCATGCCAAAATAATTTCCTATTCTGATGCCAATTCTTGATTGGATTCATCATACAATGCCAAAATAATTTCAGATTTTGGATTGAATCTAGAGAAGAAATACGCTTTAATTTGGAGGTCATTGACTGGTTCATTAGGTCAAATATTTTTAATATCCAACTTTTTGATGAGTACCTACAAAGACTAGTTGATCAATCTTGCATGACGTCATCTGTTACCCCTTTAGTCTTTATTATGCAACTAATTCAAGTTTACTTCATTGATGAGTCTCAAAATTCCGTTTTGACTGAAAGTGACTTACCTCTGACTCTCGAGGCGCTATTCCGTTTGTGTCAATCTCGGCAACTGCCAGAAGGACTATTAAATGTTGTTGACACACTTCGGATGAAGTTTGGCATAAATAATGGCAGTAATACAAGTACTGATAGACTCTCAATAGGATCTGGAAGCAGCAATGTACTTACAAGTACTCTTGTAAACTCTCTCGCTAGAGGTGTAAGTGGAATACCATTATTATCGTCTAGTCATTTCCACTCTGGAGTAACCGAAGCCAGAGATTTTCATGACCCACATGGGCTTCAGGAGAAAACTGATGCATTGCTGAGGCAGTGGATTCAGATATATGATGCTCCTAGTGCCGGCCATGGGTCAGCTACAGCTTTTCAACATTTTCTTAAAGATATGAACCTTCATGGTGTCCTAAAAACTGATGAGATTATTACCAGGTAATAACTTTATATATATATATATATATATATATATATATATATATATATATATATATATATATATATATATATATATATATATATATATATATATATATATATATATATATATATATATAAAATAAAAATGTTCTGAATAACATAGATAAAGCCTTCCCTCAGTTCTCATAGACTGGGGGTGGAGTGAGCAAACTTGCTCTGAAAACAATATAGTTTAGTTAAATAGAAGAACATGACCTAAGTCTACAAAGAAACCCCCCCTCCTCCCCATATCAACCTCTCAATACTCTTTAAGTGCGGAACTGTCGCTGCCGAAATCCACCCTAGAGCTTCATCCACGCCACACCATTCACTCCTATTATGCACCATTCTACTCGCTTGAACTAAACTCATATCCTTTCCTTCAAACACTTGGTCACTAACTCAGTCCAGTTTTTCTTTGGTCTCCTTTCCGGTCGCCTCCTAACGCTCTCACCTCTCTACAACCGCTCCACCTTAAAACATTCATTTATTCTCTCATTTACTCTTTTCATCATACGACCTCATATGTTGCTTCCTCATTTTATAATTTTTCTCACTTACACACCCCTAAGATTATCCATCGAACAGACTGCACATTAGATTATACTTTATATTCCACATCATAGTTTCACTACTATACGTTAACACAGGTACTAACATACCCTCTTGCAAAACTCTAGCACATTCACCAAAGCACGAAGTCTACTGGCGATATACATTCTATCTAACCGATTTATGGGTTTTCGCTTTTAGGAACTACGGGGAGACTTGCGTGGTGGCGCTTGACATATCCAAAGCATTTGACAGAGTATGGCACGCGTCACTGCTCTCAAGCTCCCCTAATTGGGTTTCCTCCCTTCTCTTTGCTTACTTATGTCTAGCTTTCTTTTAAATCGCTCAATATCGGCTGTTGTTGATGGGGCGACTTCTTCTTCTTTGTCAATAGTGGTGTTCCTCAAGGTTCTGTCTTATCTCCTACTTTTCATTAATGATCTTCTCACCTGCACCTCTAACTCTATCCACTCGTATTCCGATGACTGGATCCTTCATTCTTTAACTCATATCAATTTTACTCCCTCTTTTACTTCTAATTGCCCTCTCGTCTTAATCTTTCCCGATTTATTCTCATGATGGATGAAGCATATTTGTGAAATTCCAATTCTTTAAAACCCAACTTCTACAAATCTCCTTCTCAAACATCTTCTAACTTTCCTCTTTCGATGGTTATGTCGTCTCTCCCTGTTGACAATATAAACATCCCATTGGAGCTGCTAAATGTCTTGGAAACCTCACATCACAACGGTTGCTAGGGCGGCCTCAAAGAAACTGAAAGTTCTTTTTAGACTGAGAGACTCCTGCTTTTCTCAGTTGGCTCAGCCTCTAGGTCTCATCCGCCCTTGTATGAATTACTGCTCTCATATCTTGGGGGGGATGTGCTTTCACCCAGCTTTTGGACAGGTCGAGTCAACAGCAAAATGGCTTATAAACTGTTTGCCAGCCTTTCCAGTTCACGTGACCCTCTATCTTTGCGGCGTGATGTTGGTGCTTTATCTCTTTCCTATAGGTACAGCAGTAGCAGCGCCTAGAGTGCCACTCCTGTACCACCACCTTTACTTGTCCCTCGCTGTATCAAGGGTGCTGTATATCCGCAAGAGTTTTGTGTTGACATTGGTAACTCCAATGGTAGGTAGCTGTGGTGCTTCCTTCTTTCCACACCACCTCTGCTCTGTAGATTCTCTTCCATCTTCTGTATCTCCTACGAGTTTAATCTCACTCACTTTAAAGCCTGCGTCTGTGCTCATATGCGTAATTTGCGCTGGGGGGTTTTGAGGGTAATACACCCCCTCCTTGAAAGGGCTCTGCCGTGAGTGGTGGTGACAACTGTAAATCTTGAATGGGTAGATATGTGGCAAATGAACTGAATCTCCTATTCCCCCCATCCAAAACATCATTCAGATTATACCAGAAAGTGACTCTTTCAACAGTACCCTCAGATGGACCATATAATCTCAACCACTCAAATTTAGATCTTTTTCAAACTTAAATTTAACCTTATAGAATTCTAGTACTCACACACACAAAATCTACCCTGTAGCTCTCCACCACAATTCACTCATCAGTTGCAAAATCCTTCTGTCCTCTTCTCATTCCTTTCCACACCAACACAAACACATTTCACACCACACCCCTCATTTTCACCGTTTCCTTTCATCTTTGTTTCAGTCACAGCGAGCAAATCAAATTTGCCCTTTCTAAATACATTCATCACCTCTCTCCTGTTCTCATCAACATTTATTCCTCTGAAATTTCATATACAGATACGATTCATACATTTTCGCCGACAGATAGAAAGCCGCTTAAGGTGATCACAACCTTCTCCGAGGCAGGCATTAGCATTCCTGGCAAAATATAAGTGGTAGTAGGCAGCCAACCTAACCACCGTCCCTTAGTCACCTTCTACGACGGGACATACGATGTGGGCAATTTTTCTCCTATACGTATGGATATAACTGATAGGGATGTCTGTAAGATGTTGTCTAGAAGAGGGTGTGAATATAAGTATGTGTATATATGTTGTCTGGAGGATCAGTGTGGATATGAATGCAAAATAGAAAGACGAACCATTAAACACTTGAATGTCACGGAAACC
>JABUQX010043780.1:0-25000 GCA_015478945.1 Trachelipus rathkii
AGTGAGTATTCTAATGAATAGATATAACGTTAGATTTTAAATTTTTAATGGAAATGTTAAAAAATATAGAAATTACGACAATGTGTCACATACTTGAATAATTGATATCTATTTCTAATTCTACTAAGAATCCAACACGTTTAGAATTTTTTTCTGTGATTTACTTAAAAAAATATTTTTATTCAATATTTTGATAATGAATTTCAACCTAAATAGGTGTATATTAGTAGTTTACTTTAAATTTATTTTATATATAATTAGGTATGTTATAATAAAATATTATTCTATAATTTACTTATTCTTGAAAAAACCTTTCTCTATATGTAAAAATATTTTAATATTAAAAAAAAATATGATAATTAAGAGTAGTTATAAAAGAGTTGGATTAACCGGAGCATGTTTTACTGGGTTTTGCTTTTCCTAAAAATTCACCACTTCAACCAGACGTTTACAAAAATCTTAAATCAGAAATAATTGAAACTGGTATTTATTCCAATTTCTGAAGGAATCAGTTAGAGATGCTAATGAAACAGCTGGGAGAGGATATAACAAGGAAGCGTAATTTATCATATATATAAATATATATCGATATAATCTATAATATAAATTGTACGTAGAGATAATATTTATCTTTACAGATATATATGATATATATATATATATATATACTATATATATAATATAATATACGTATATATATATAATATAATATAATATATAATAATATATATATATATAATATATATATATATATAGTATATATATATAATATATATATATATATATACTATATCATATACTTCAGATATTGGGAAGATTCAGTCTTTCTGACGTGGCAAACAGCTTTTATATGCTTGGGTTTGCGGTCTTTCATTCAGCACTTAGTTTTTACATCAGAAGCGTTATCAGCGGAAATATTATATTCGAAAAAGAAAGAGCAAAGCATGAATTAATTTGAATAAATAATTTAACTTTGAAAGTAAAATTATTTATTATTAATTTTTTAAATTTTTTTACATTATTTAGAAAACCTGGTTTTATCGACTCAGAAGTTTAAGCCCAGTAATACTTTATAATACTTCGCTTTCTGGGCGCCTGCTCTTCCTGAATCCGGCTTCAAGTTTCAGCTCCTGGTACCGATATACCTGATACCGAATACGCGATACTGGTACTGTTCCATTTCCGATTCTTGTTTTTTACCCACAGATTTCAGTAGTTTAAAAATAATGTAGGTGGTGCATACAATGTGAGAATATTCAAGAAATTTTGATAAATTAAAAAGTAAAAAGTAAAAAAAAAAATAGATAAAATAATAAATAAATAAAAATAAAATAAATTAAAAAAAGAAGGTTTTATAAAAATCTGGGACGAAGAAGTTACAAAATTAAATGGAAAAAAGTTTAAATTAATTTCTTTTTCTTGCAACATATTTATTTTACCGATGAATTATTATTGCAAGATGTTACTCAATCGTCCCAATATTATTTTGGTTTGTTTATTAAAATATTTATCATGTCTGTCGATGTTGTAATATTCAACAAAAACTGTGCATAATATAAAAATTAATGTAATTTAAAAATAAGAGAAAATTAATATTAAAAAAATTAAAATAAATACTATGAATTTAAATGATATAAATTTAGATAAGATAAATGTTTTATGGAGAAATTCTTTCTACATAATATTTAATTTATATTTATATTTATATTTATATTTATATTTATATTTATATTTATATTTATATTTATATTTATATTTATATTTATATTTATATTTATATTTATATTTATTTTATATATTTATATTTATATTTATATTTATATTTATATTTATTTAATATATTATAATATAATTAATATATTTAATTAATATATATATATATTATATATATATATATATATATTTCTGGTCAATATAGTAAATAATAAACTTCTTTCAAATATAAAGTTATTTACTCTCACATATATATTTATAAAAGTAT
The DNA here is from genome assembly GCA_015478945.1 of Trachelipus rathkii. NCBI lineage: Eukaryota > Metazoa > Arthropoda > Malacostraca > Isopoda > Trachelipodidae > Trachelipus > Trachelipus rathkii. Next base: position 1,982 of record JABUQX010043780.1, read on the forward strand.
ATTATGTACACATTATATTATATTAATATATAGTATATTATGATATATTTGAAATCATGTAGGTGAAACGAGGGAAAGAAATATAGATTTAATATATATTTATATATTCTGCAATCACTCAAATCTACATTAACTACTTGAAAATATTGACACTATAGGAATTCCTTCTATTCTTCTAATGTCACGCGGCATTCCCAATACTTTTTCCTCCCCAGTAACCCCTTTGATTAGGATTTTCCTGTAATTAGTAACCCCCCTTCTCTCATAACTACCCTAACCATCCCTCAAGCAAATAAAAACGTTTAGATTATTTATGATAGTAATGTTCTTAGGGTTAGCTAATAATCGAAAGGAACTCAAATAAATGTCTTTTATAGGACTTATTTTTTGATTGACAATTTATAATAATTTAAAAATTTGTTATTTAAATTTGCCTCTACATAAAAAAATATAAAACGGGCAATTAAACTAATTTGTAACCAACATTATCTTACTGCATGAATGAAAGTTCATATAAAGTTCAAAATAAATAATTCCACCTGATAAACAAAGTCCTTAATACATGGTTTTTTAATAATTCCAAGTTGTGCTTTCCGCCATTACCAAATATTGATTTTTCATGTACCGCGATAACCGGTTCTAAGCGAGTACACCGAGGGGTACGCGTACCCCAGTTGGGAACGCGCTGATCTAAACGTTAAGAATTTGAAACTGACTTATAGAATGGCTGAATAAAATAATTTCTTGGTAAAAGTATCTGAATAAGGATAGAATACTTTGTACCGTGAAAAAATAAACTACTTCTGACCACCTAAACTAAGAAGATTTAAAGTACTTAAATATATGTAGAAATAGCGAAAGCTGTTACTCCTAAAGACTTTTGACCAACTGAAGTCTTTAAGTAAAGTTGCCAGCTTGTCTTTTGCACAGGAATAAACTAAAGAAAACTTCTGCCTTGCGAAGCGATATAATAAACAATTGTGTTATGGCCTTTTGATACTCAGAATTTCTAAGAAGGTATCAAGGAGTTAATACAGTTAAATGTCCATCTGTAAGCGATTTCAGTAGTCACGCAAACGCAACTTAATAAAAATTCAATTTTAAAAACAATTCTAGATATGAAATATATTACTCACAGCGACTAAAATTTTAATTTATTTTTTTCTATTCATCTTGGATAAAAATAACTATATTAAAAATGAAAGGAACTTTAATTTTTTTGGCAGCTTATTTTAAATATATAACACTTCAAAGTTGAAAATCCATCAGACGTGAGTCCTTGATTAAAAAAAGTTAGCTATTTTTTGGGAATGTGAATTTGTAACCTGTAAAATATGTTCTTTTGCAACGATGCATGTTAGTAGTTTTGTATCTGAAAAACCAACTTCTTATATGACATTTCCTTTTGTAAATCTACTTTCACTTAATATTTTTAAAGAACTCTACAAGTACTGTAAACCTTTGATAAAGAATTTCTTGAAGTAGTTTATACGGATGAGTGTATAGTTAATTTTTAATATTCCTTTATATATATATATATATAATATTATAATATATATATATAATATATTATATATATATAATATATATATTATATATATAATAAGTATATATATATATATTATATTATTTATATATATATATATATATAGTATATATATTCATATATATATATAGTATAATATATAGTATTATAGTATATATATATATTATATATACTATATAATCAGTAATGAATGGCCTTTTGAAAAAGATTAGAAGGAATCAGTTAAGAAAAATAATTTCATTTACAAGTTAAATAAATATAATATTCTTGAGCTTCGTTCCTCTAAGCTGGAACCTCCTTCAGAAGAAGTATATTATAAACACTAACATGAAAAAATGTAAAAATTATTTAGTTATGTAATATTTTAAAGATTGGATGATTTATTTTTTTAAAATTGTGTGGGTGGCTCAGAGATATTATTTTGTATTGTGTCTATGTTATAATCACCTTTTTTGTTTATTGAAATTATTTGAATTGATTATGCAGTAGGATTCAATGAATTTTCGTTTTTTAGATTTTGTACATGTAAAATAGGTGTCATTTGGTCTAATGTAATGTGAATGATTAATAGGTAGAGCGATGGAGTGTCAGGGAAAGAATTTTGATTGTCGTGTAAAAGGTCATGTTTGTGTTGATAAAACGGCGGCGTGTAGATCATGGGTTTCACAATGTAAAGGGAGTTACAATCCTGCAGGGATTTTGCTTTAACACACCTGGAGAGTTTTCCGCTTTGTAGGGAGGGGTTGATAAAAATGTGTTGGTTTAAGGGTTTGTTTTAAGGTTATACTATTAGATTTTACGGTTTGTATAATATTAGGTAAGATCAAAATTCACTATTGAAACACTTCCTCAAAACAACACCCTTGCCGTTTCTGAGGATACTCTCATGACTTGGTCACCTCTAAGATCATCCAATTCACTTATTTTATACAGAAAACCTACATCCAACCCTTTTTACATACACTGGTTCTCCTCACATAATCTAAACATTAAAATTGGCACTCTTTCTTCCCTTTTCTTACGTGCTTTCCGCATATGCTTTCCCTCCTACCTTCAACCTGAACTCAACTTTTTAACCTCCACTTTCAAAAAAACCTTTCTTATCTTTCTCACATCATCCATAAGGCCTTAAAAAGAGCAAAGAAAGACATACTACAATCCTCGCCATTAACACACCGCGAGTCTAATTCTAACTCGTTTCCTCCTCTACCCAATTCCTCTCAACCACATAAAATATATCTTCCAAAACTCTACATTTCACTTCCTCTCTGATATCCTCCCTCTAAAAAAACATTTAACCAAAAAACATTTATTCAACCCATCCCTCAAGCGAACTCTCCCAGTGTGTTTTACAAAAATCCTGCAAGGATTGTAACTCCCTTTACATTGGTGAATCCCATGATCTTACACGCCGCCTTTATCAAAACAAACATGACCTTCTCACGACAATCAAAATTCTTTCCTGACACTCCATCGCTCTACCTATAATCATTCCAATTACACATTAACCAATGACACTATTTTATCATGTAACAAAAATCTAAAACAAACGATTAAAATATCATTGTCAATCCACTGCATAATCAAATTCAAGATAATTCATAAAACAATAAGTGATTGATATACATAGACACAATTACAAAATAATTATGTCTGGAGCAACCAACCACAAGTTTTAAAAAAAATTAAATTATCCACATCTTTAAAATATTACCCACTAACGTAAAATAATTTTTACTTTTTTCATGTTAGTTTATAATATACTTCTTCTGAAGAAGGTTCCAGCTTAGGAACGAAAGCTCAAGAATATATATTTATTTAATTTAACTTGTAAATGTAATTATTTTTCTTAACTGATTCCTTCTAATCTTTTCAATAAGGCCATCATACTGATAAATATTTACTCTAGCGATCATTGCTTAAACTACAAATATATATATATATATATAATATATATAATATATATATATATAATATATAAATAGTTATATATATATATATATATATATATATATAGTATAATATTATAATATATATATATATATATATTATATATATTATATATAATATAGTATATATATAATATAATATAAATTAGTATAATATAATTATATATATTTATATAATATAATAATATCATAATATTATAAGGGAGAGTATATATATAAATATATATATATATATATATATAATATATATAATATATTAAATATATATAAACTATATATATTCTTTAATTTTAAAATTTATGTGTTACGTCAGTTAAAATTGTCATGTACTTGAAAATTGTCGAAGTTAGTAAAATGATAACTCTTGTTCAACAAAAAGTCGGCCGATTTTAAGTTTTTTTTTTTTAATAATAATATTCCCAATATATAAACTTTTAATGAAACGTCAATGATTACTGATAGTTAAAGGGATATAATTAATGAACTTTAAGAAAGTCGTGGTGCAGAATATTTAATATAAGAACAATGCTGATTAATGTTTTCGGGTAAATAAATATAATAATAATGAAATAATAATATAAATATAATAATAATAATAAATAATTAATAATAATAATAATTAATAATAATAATAATAATAATAATAATAAGTAATAATAATAAGTGGATAAGAATCACATAATGATAAATAGCATAGTATAATAAATAATATAATAATAATAATATAATAAATTAATTAATAAGAATAATAATAATAATAATAATATATAATAATCATATATAATAATAATAATAATTACAATGAATAATTATATAATAATTATAATAATAATTATATAAAATACTTGAAGTAAATAATAATAATACATAATAATAAATAATAATATATAGATAATAATTAATAATAATAATAATTAATAATGAATTAATAATGAACACATCATACTTTATATAATAATAACTAATAATGAGAGTGAGAAGGATGAATAATCAGGATAATAAGTAAATAAGAGAGGATATATATACTTACAGGCCCATGTTAATGATCTACTACTACTTACCTAACAGTACTACTTACTTTAACTACTACTCACTACTACTACTACTTACTACCAACTACTGACTACTACTGATAGACCACTATTATTGACTAACTACTACTGACTACTAAGGCAAATATATAATAATGAAATATAATAAGTAATATAAAATAATAATACAGAGCTGAGATAAATGAATAATAACTCAGAATGAATAATCAATAATAAAAATAATAATAATAATAATAATAATAATAAATATTAGATAATAATAATACAAAAAGTAAACGTAAATTAAATAAAAGCTAAATTAATGATACCATAAATATAAAAATAAAATTGATTAAAAAATAAAAGAAATAAAAAATTATGTGAAAAATAAAAACGAAAAAATGAATAAATAATAATAATAATAATAATTAAAAAAAAAAAATAATAAAAATAATAATAAAATAATATAATAATAATAATAATAATAATAATAATAATAATAATAATAATAATAATAATAATAATAATAATAATAATAATAATAATAATAATAATAAATAATAATAAATAATAATATAATATATAATAATAATAATAAAATAATAATAAATAATAAATAATAAAAAACCAAATCACACATAAATCATAATAAAACCTAAAAAACCCAACCTAATAAAACCTAATATAACCTAATAATAATGATAATAATAATTATTTAACAATAATAAAGATAAAACTAAATAATAATAATAATGAATAATAATAATAATAATAATAATAATAATAATATATAAGTAATAATATATAGTTAATATAATTAATAATAAACTGATAAAAGAATAAGAAGTAATTATAAAAAATAAATAATAATATATAATAATAATATAAATAATAAAATAATAATAATAATAATAATAATAACAATAATAATAAATAATTAATAATAGATAATAAATAATAAATAATAATAAAATAGAAATAATATTACTTAAGTTAAGTTATATTAATAATATTACTTAATATTAATAATATTAAGTAATAAGTTAATATTATTATTTTCTAATAGTTAAGTAATATTACTATTAGTTATAGTAATATTATTAATATTATAATAATATATAAATAATAGATAATAATAATAATGAATATTAATAATATAATAATAATAAAATAACAATTTAAGAGATTTGAAGTAATAATAATAAAATAATAAATATAATAATAATAATATAATAATAATAATAAATAATATATAATATAATATGAATAAAAATACTAATAATATAATACTAATAATACTAATAACTAATATAATAACTATAATATATTAAGAATAAATTATAAAATAATAATAATAATAAAATAAAATAATAAATAATAATAACAATAATATAATAATTATAATAATAATAATGAATAATGAAATAATAATGATATAATAATGATAATAATATGTATGTAATAATAGATGATAATAATAATGAAATAATAGAGCAGAATTTGTTAATGATAATGATGATGATGAATGATGATGAATGATGAGAATGATGATGATGATGAGATGATGATGATGATGATGGAATGATGATGAATGAGATGAATAATAATAATAAAATAATAATACCTAATAATAATAATAACTTAATAATAATTAATAATAATAATAATTAATAAATAATAATAATAAAAATATGAGAACTATGAATAACGATAATAACTAATAATGGTCATATCAATATAATGAGATGTTTAAATTTTTTTTCTAATCCAACCAAATATAAATAAATATATGTTACTACAGTATGGTATTTAAAACAAAAAGACAAGTTTAATAAAATTATTATATATATATAATAATATAATATAATATATAGTAATATAATATTACTATATATTAGTAGTTATAATATATAATTATCAATAGCATATAGTATATAATATATAGCTATAAATATATATACAGTATTATATATATATACATATATAATATAGGAAACGTATAATAGTATAATAATTATAAATCTATCATATTATAGTTATATATATTATATTAGTACAAATATAGTAAGTATTCTTGCGTATATTATAACTGATAGTTAGTATATATACTTATATATAAGTATCTACTATATATATATATATTATGCTATTTATAAGAGTGTTGACTCCAGAACGAAAAATCAGATAAAAAATGTATCGTAATTTCAATAATTTTAGGGTAAATACATTACAATGTAGGGTAGCCTAACTTAATCTAACCAGGGTTGGAAAAAACTCTTGGTTGGACTAAAAAAAACCAGCCCAGAGGATTTTTTTGGGCATTTTTGGGTTTTATTGGGCTTTTTGCAAGGGCGTTTTTAAAGTTTTATTGTTTGACGAAATAATAAAATGATCATCAAGAATAATTGAATTTGATTTTTGTAATGCTATTTTAGTATTATTAGACAAATATATTAAAAAATAGGTATAAAATTTACAAATTAAACATATAATTTGGTAACAGACATTGTCCAATTCGTTTCTGCTCGAATTAATGTCAATGATGCTTGAATTGTGCGAACAGCTGGTAAATATTAAATGGCCGCAATTGTTTACAGGTTATTGATAGAAATAGACATAACAGGAATTAAATAATTAAAAAGTAATTAAGTAATATATTAAATTTATGATTATTTAACAACTTTGTAACATGTTCTGTCATGCAGAAGTACAATCTGAAAAGAGCTCTGGCGACAGCTGACCCAGTTTAGCTACCAATAGTGTCAGTAGCTGTTACCTAGAAACTAGGCAGACTTGCACCAGACACCTCCCCAAAGAGCTGCCCACCAACCAACCAGGTCTGGGCTTTAGGGTAAAATCCGGGTAAAATTGGAGATTTGGAAAAAATACGGAAATTGTAATAGTAGCACTTAGTTAAAAAAAATTACGTAAGGGATGCTATAGAAAATTCGGGAGTTTTAATTTATATAAAGTAGTATAATATATATAGTATATATATATAATATAATATATATATATAATACTATATATATATATATATTATATATATATATTAAAGTATATATATTATAGTATATTATATTATATAGACAGGATATAATATATAGTATAAATATTTATATAGTATGATATATATTATAGATATAGGTAGTATATAAAATAGTATATATATATATATATATATTATTATATAGTATATACTATATATATATATTATATATATAATATATATATACTTAGTGTGGCAACTAAAGTGGCAATGGTCAAATCATTGGGAAATAGTGAAGATTGTGTCCCTACAAGGTCAGTAGAACTGGGGCCACTATTGGTTCCTCAATATCACGTAAATGGATTTTTAGACCAGGGACTCAATGCAAGGTTTCTAAGTATTGCAGATGGAATTACCGAATGTGGGCTAAACTCAGTTAGGCGAATAGTGAAGGAGGTATAAGTTCAGACAATGCATCTCATAAGACTTCTTGGCGAGTGGGCAGGAATAGAGGGGGGCACACAAATGGAACTTCTTAATAGTTAAAAAGTGTAGGTGTCTTCACTAGGTGTTGCTCCCAAAATGCGGTTGCTTTGAGCTCTTGGCGGATTAGCTCGAGTCCTTTTTCTGAATCCTATTTTCGATAAGGCGGCGGCGGGACTATAACGAGCGGTAACGCTCTGCAAAGTACTGAATCCAGTGCTTGGAAGCAAGGAATAAAGCTAATAAGATGCTGGGCATAATAAATCGCAATGTTGTTTACAAAGACTAAAGAAGTTAATAAGTCAACTGTATAGTAACATGTTAGGCCTGAGTATACAGTATTCCGCGCATAGGTGGGCCCTTTATTTAAAAGAAAGACTTAGAGTATGTAGAAGAGAGTGCAACGGTTATAGCAAGAACAAGTATGAATTTCTGGTATTGCCGGGTAAAGAAGCTGTGAGGAGAATGGGCGCGATGATGGCTAAAGGGAGTTAAGGAATGTTTTTTCTGTAGAAAGGCGATTTCTCAAGCGGGGACATGATACAAGTCTACAAAATATTTACATATATAGTTTCCATCTATTGAATAATAATTTTCAAATATTTAATAAGGTATATCCAAGCTGAAAATCTTGGTAAATGCAATTGGCTCGCTAATAATGCAAACATAATATAGTTGTTATTAATGCATATTAGTAATTTTTAAAAAATATCTCTCAAATTTGATGAAAATATAGCTAAATTAACCCTTGCAGCTGGCTTTTTTGGGTTTTATTAGGTGGGCTTTTTTGGGTTTTTTTTGGGTGTTTTTTTTTTTGACAACCCTGAATCTAACCTAACCTAACCGAATGAGCCTAACCTAATCTAACCTAACCAAACCTAACCTAAATTAACATAACCTAATATTAACGGAGTCAACCACTTATAAATGTCCATATATATATATATATTATATATATATATATATATATACTACAGCTCTAAAAAACAAAGATTATATATATATATATATAGTATATATAATATATATATATATATATACATATATATACTATATAAATATGAATATATATTATAATATAATATATTATATATATATATATATATATATATAGTATATATATCATAATATAAATATATATATATATATATAATATATATATAATTAATATATATATATATATAATATATATATAATACTTTCTAATATATATATATATATATATATATAAATAAATATATATATATATTTATTTTAATATAACTATATATAAGATATATATATATATACTTGTTATATATATATATATATATATATATATATATATATATATATATATAATATATATATTATATTATATATAATATATAATATAATATATATATATATATATATATATATATTATTATATATAATATATATACTATATATATATAATAATAATATATATATATAATACAGCATTTTCACATAGCTCAATTTCTTCTATAGATTCAGGCAATTGTTGATTTACTGTTTCTGGCAACAAAAGAGTCATTAATCCTGCTATTATCGAAAGGACTCCAAAAATAGTAGAGGGAATTCCAAAGTATATATCTCCCTGAAAATTAGGATACATATATATATATATATATAATATATATATATATATATATAATATATATATATATATATATATATATACTTAAATATATATATATTATATACATATATAATATATATTTTATATATATTTATGATATATAATATATATATATAATATAATAATATATATATATATATAATATATATATCTAGTATATATATATATATATTATAATATATATATATATATATATATATATATTATCTGACAACTTTCTCATAACATTTTCATACAATTTGTAAACCAACCAATTTACATACATTTATGTACAATTTGCAAACCTACCAAAAGATCCACTATGAAAGGAGCAATTGCCGAACCGAGATTTGCCCAACCTGTAGCCATTCCCATTGAGATACTAACGAATATAGTGGAGCCATCTCAGCAGAATATAAGAACATCACAGCAAAGCTTATCGTGATATTAAATCTTGCAAAAACGACTAAGACTATTGTTAATTTACCAAGATCTGTGGTAATATATATATATATATATATATATATAGTATATATAAATAAATATATATATATATATAATATATTATATATATATTATATATGATATATATATTATATATATAGTATTATATATAATTATATATAATGTATATAATATATATATATATATATAGCTATTATATATATATATATAATAATACTCAGAGAAGCACAGGAAGGCCGGGGCCCTCCTCTAAAAAAGTAAATGCAAATAAAAGCAACTAATGTAAGAAAATAATTCAAATTGCTATTATTACTATTAAAATAATGTTTAAAAATGTTACTACAGATTGACGCTAATTTTACATAGGAGAGAGGAGGGGATTTTCTTCCGAAACATTATATTTCATAAGGATCATTGACTGGAAGAATTTCGATTTGTGCCTCCGTAAAGACGTAATATAATGCTTCAAATCACTCGGTTGTCATGGCAACGTAAATGAAACCGTATTATTATTTTGTCTATTTTGAGGATTTTTCCACATGGCCTCCTCTCGAAAACGTCATAAAATAACTCCTCCCAAAAATTGGCAACACTTTCCATAAATAGAGTTGCAGTTTGCAATAAATATGTAAAAAAAAAAAAAAAAAGATATTTTTTTTTTTTTTAAAATTAAATAAAATAAAAAATTTAAATATATATACTATATATAATATATATATATACTACTATATATATATATATATATAAGTATATCTATATATCTATATAATATATATATATATATATTATATTCTATATATATATAAATATGAGTAATGTAATATAATATAAATATAATATATATATAATAATATATAATATATTATATTATTATATAATATATATATATATATATATTATAATATATATATAATATATATCTATATATAGTATATAAAATACTAGAGAGAGAGAGAGAGAGAGAGAGAGAGAGAGAGAGAGAGAGAGAGAGAGAGAGAGAGAGAGAGAGAGAGAGAGAGAGAGAGAGAGAGAGAGAGAGAGAGAAGAGAGAGAGAGAGAGAGAGAGAGAGAGTAGAGAAAGAGAGAAGAGAGAGAGAGAGAGAATGCATTATTGTCAAGCCTGATGAGAGAAACCTTTATGAAATAATTGTTAATATCATCATTCAGGTGACGGCAAGATTCTCAAATTATCGGCCATAAACGCTTCGCTACAGTTAGGGAATCCCACAAAATTCTCTAGCTTCCAAAACAAGTTTTCTGAAGAAGCCTTAGATTCTTAAATGGCCATATGGTATATTTTTTGACAGATCATTTTTAGGTAATGAATTAACCGTGATTTATGACCAAACATAAATGCTAATCTGCTTTCGGCACACAGGGAGCTTCAGAACTATTTAAAAACCTTTGTGAGAAAGATTCTCAAGATGGGTTTCCTGAATCTTATAGATTTTTTAGTCTGATCGCCACAATTCCAGCAACAACGCCATCTGTTGAAAGGAGTTTTTCTTTCCTAAATCGTATAAAGACATCCCTCCGAAGCACGATGAGTCAGGGGAGACTGTCAAATTTGCCCTTACTTTCCATAGAAACAGAATTTTTAATTAAGTTATCAAATCATCCATCATGCGTATAAAAAATATTAAAAATAAGTTCGCAAGAAGAAAAGGCAAAGAGGATTAGATCTTTTCAAGTAGCTTATAGTTGGATGAGTACTTTACATAATTTCGTATCGCCATTTTCATTTATACATACATAATACATACATAACATACATATATAATATATTATATAATATATATAATATATAGTATATATATTATATACATATAATATATAAATATATATATTATATATGATGTATCATGTAGGCTATATAAGTATATAGTAATATATATCATATATATATATATATACTATCTATATATATATATATATATATATATATATATCTAGTAATAATTATATATATATACTATATAAATATATTTATATATATAATATATATATATATATATATAATATATTATATATATATATTATATATAATATAATATATACTATAATATATTCATCCGCATATTATATATATATATATATATAATATATATAGTATATAATATATATATATATATAATATATTATTATATTATATATTATAATATATATAAATGTATATCGATATACCTATATATATATATATATAGTATATATATATATTATAATATAATATATAATATTATATAATACTGTATATATACTATATATATATAGTAGTATATATATATATATACCTATATATATATATATATATAAATAATATTTAAATATAAATATATATAATATATAAATGTATACCAATATTATATAATGATTATAAATATATATCATATATATTATATTATATATATATATATAATATTATATATATATATATATAATATATATTATATATATATAAACATTTTAATTATTTTTAAAAAGTTGCCCCCCCCTATCCCATGTTTTTCGGTTCAGCGAGCCGCTACTGATATTATATACATTATGTATATATAATATATATATATATATATATATATATATATAATACTATATATATATATATAATATATTGTGGGGTGTGTGTGTGTGTGTGTGTGTGTGTGTGTGTGTGTGTTGTGTGTGTGTGTGTAGTGTGTGTGTGCGCGTGCGGGTTTAGTATGCATGTTTTTGTGTGTGTGCGTGTTTAGTATGTATGTTTGTTTGTGTTGGTGTGTGAATGTGTATTAAAGAAAAAGAATACATGTATTAAAAAATTCTAAATTTTATACCCCTAAAGCTTTATAGTTAATATGAAAAATCTTATTAAGAATATAAGTGAAGCATAATTTTAATAATGTTTTTATTTAACTTATCTATGTGTTTCTAAAGCTCCGACTTCCACAACTCCACGACATTTCAATTCATTATGAATACAATATATCCTAACCTAACTTACCCTAACATAAATCAGCCTAATCTAACCTTACCTAAGCTAACCTAACCTAATCTACCTAACCTAGTTTAAATCAGCCATACTAATCTAAACTTACCTAACCTAACCTAATCTAACCTACCTAAATTAACCTAAGCCAACCTACTCTAATCTAAGCTTACACTCACCTAAACATTTACTAAAATTTCTAACCCTAACTAACCTACCCCTGAACCCAACTAAAACCTAATCAACTTGACTTTAACCTAACGTAACCTTTCCCCTTAAAACCCCTAACATAACCTAAAAAACCAGCCTAATCTAACTTTAACCTACCTAACCTAAACCAAAAACCTAACCAACCTTAACCCTAACCCTAATCTAACCACATCTAACTTTACCATACCTAAGCCTAAAGAAATTTTTAAACGATAACTTTGTTACATAATCATTAACTTATTGGAGCATGTTAATAAATTGGGTTTGCGACAGAATTGTTTGTTCCCGGTGAAACTGTGCTCGATTCCATTTTAAATAGTTTTTCCCAAGATATAAAACCTTACCCGTGGGTATGCAAATAATTAATAGACAAGCTACTCCTCCGACTAAGTAACTGATACATAGAGTTGTTCTTCTTCCAAAACTGCAAAAATAAAAAAATAAAGAAGATAACATTATCAAAATAATAACAGAAATTAATAATAATAATAATAATAATAATAAATAAATAATAATAAATAATAATAATTAAAAATAAATAAATAATAATAATAATAATAATAACCTAATATAATAATAATAATATAATAATAATAATAATAATAATAATAATAATAATCCTGAAGTCATTCTCGTTTAAAGTATTCCTGTTATTATTTTATTGCTCTGCAATAATTCTCGTCGAGATCACTGCATATATTCTTTGCTGGACTAGGCTTGATTTTATCTTTTGATAAATGCGAGTAAATGACGAGTAGGCAGATCTGACCCGTGAAAATACCAGTCGAAGATTTTACCAATGTTTTTTAAAGATAAAGCAAAATCTCTTTTAAACTTCTCTTTTTATTATTTTACCAATTTTCATTAACCATTTAACTTTATGATGTGAAATTTTTAAAAAAATATATATGATTTCATGATTTTTTAAAAATATTTTAATATAAATTATGAAGTGGTGGGACGTATTTATGACATTCACTTGAAAGAAATTGGAGCATTAGTTTTGATTTTTATATAATAAATATAATATAATATAATATAATATAATATAATATAATATAATATAAAAAAATATAAATAATATAATATAATATAATATTAATAAATAAAAAATATAATATTTAATATAATATAATATAAATAATATAATATAATATAATATAATATAATATAATATAATATAATATAATATAATATAATATAATATAATATAATATAATATAATATAGTATAAACTTAAAATAGTTAACCATAAAATATTTTAAAATAACAGAAAATGAAAATAAAAGTGTAACTATTTCAAAGATGGTTAAATTTTTAATTTTATATCAAATAAAACCTGTTAGAAAAATTAAACTTGTTAACGTATTATTTTGCATATCCAGTCATTTAGCTGGGAAACGGACTTTTAAAGCGTCTACCAGAGTACCGTCATCGTTCCTGAAACAGAAAAAAAAAAAAAAAAAAAAGATACTTTTACAAATAACAAATAAATAATGATTTGCGTGCATTAATCAAAATGAAAAAAATTATGGTTCGTCAAGTACCTCAAATTTCCGCAACCGCAACCGCACCCGGGCACCGCAACCCCGCCACCCGGCATTCGTACCGAACCGCACATCACCAGGTTCTGCACGCACAAGGCATCTGCCACCACCATTGCCGATTTTACTAAAATTTGGGTCGGGCAATTTTCATCTTACCATTCATAGTATAAATGATGCACGAGTATTTTATAAATTGGCCACCATTCAATCTTCAAAACATGCACCGCACTTTAACGTGAAACCGATGCATATCCGGTCCAACAGAGTCCAACCCCTAAAAAGAAAAAAAAATTATAAAAATTTTTAACCTTTGAAAATTAAATTAAGTACTAAATCAAAAGTGGGCAGATGAAATTGTTCCAATCAAAGGAGACAAAATGTTTACCAAATATTTCAATTTAGCGACCACCGGTTAAGATTTGTTCCCACTGAGCAACATAGTATAACATCGAGGGCAACAAACCAACAGTAGAACATTAACAAGTTCCTTCTTCTCATATTTGGTGTCTTACAGTGTTACCTCCTTTTATGAACATAAAAAAATAAATTAATAATAAAAACAATGGTAATTAAAATATGTATTGATTAATAATTAATTTCTAAAACAAAATATTATTTATTATTATTATTATTCATTATTTATTATTATTATTAGCATAATAATTAGTATTAAGTATTGATTATTATTATTATTATTATTATTATTATTATTTATTATTATTTTATTAAATTTATTTAATATTATTAAATTGTCCTGGGGGTAAAAAAGGCGTTAATGGGTTTTCAGAAAATTCTTACATTTCCAGGGAAAAAGTAAACAAGGCTTTATTAATATATATATATGTATATATATATTATAATAAGAATAATATATATATAATCATATACATAATATATATATATATAATATATATAATAATAATATATATATTATAATTAAAGCAGTATAAGCCAACATAAGTAGTTAAATATATATCAATATTACTATATTATATTATACTATATATATAAGTATCTATCTTCTATTATAATATATATTATATAATATATAATATATAGTATCATATATATATATTATATACTATTATATATATATATATAGTAATATATAATATAATATAAAAATTTTGGACTTTACCAATCCATATAAAATCAATTGACTTTAATTCCCCTAAATGGCTTGTGCTTTGTTTACACCTCAACCTAAAAATCATTTAACCAAGTAGTTAAATAATAATAAAATAATAATAAAAACTAATAATATATATATAATTATTATTAAAAAAGAATAATAATAATAATAATAATAATAATAATAATAATAATAATAATAATAATAATAATAATAATAATAATAATAATAATAATAATAATAATAACAATATTAAACAAAATAAACAAAGATTTTAATAACAATCAATAATGAAAAGGTAAAAATAATAATAACCTATATCAATTAGTGGTAAATAATAATAAAATAATAATAATAATAATAATAATAATAATAATAATAATAATAACAATAATAGTTAATCAATGAAAATGAAAAGTATTTATTAATGGAAATGAGGAGACATGTTTTTTAATCATTTCAGTTTTTAAAATTTTTTAGTTGTTCATTTTCAAGTTTTAATTTAAACACCCTTGATATTGCTTTAGTTTCTTATTAATTGTCTGTTTGTTGATATTTTATAATTATAATGGATTCAGATGGAAAAACATACGTTACGTAATCTTTCAACGGGCTGGAATTTTAAGATAAGTTTTAGTGTCTTACTTTTTTTAACTTTTTAAACTTTACATATTTACTAGGCTTACATGCTACACATATTTACTGTTACGTACGGTTTTTAGCCTTTACTTTTGCTTTTCAAGTTTTAATGTAGATTACTAGTTTTTTCCTTTTAATTTTGCGTAAGTAAATTTGCTAGTGTGAGGGAGTGCTTGTGAGTTTTTAGTTTTCTAGGTTTTACATAGTTTACATATTTACTGTACATACGGTTTTAGAATTCTCTTTTTATTTTTGTAAACATAGGTTATAATTTTTATTTTTTAAGTTACTTTAAGTTTTTAACCGAAAGGTCACTTATATTTTTTTGGTGTGTATGTAAATTTAATGTATAATGACTTTATATCTTGTTCGTGGGGATTTAGTTTTATGGTTAAATTTTTTAATCCCGACCTCCTCCTTTTGTCTTTAAAGGTCCGCTTTTGTCCTTTAGTTGTTTGTGGTCGTGGTGGAGGAGAGATGTGGTGTGGTGTGTTGTGCAGAGGGACGGGAGAGAGAAACGAGGAAGAAGAGGGAGAGAGAGATGAAGAGACTTCATAAAGGAATACGAGACGTAAGACGGACGATCGCAAGAGCGCAGAGAGAAGAGAAGTTAGAAGAAGAGCAGGAGAGAGAGAGTATGGAGAAGAGAGCAGAAAAGAGAGAGAGAGAGAGGAGAGAAAAGAAAGGGAGTGAGAGAAGAGAGATGGGGGGGCGTGATGGCAGGTTTGCATGGGCCGGCGCTTCTATTTGACTTCACCCAACATCCGTGGCTTCAATATTAAACTTTGCCTCTGTGAAATCACCTCTCTAACTCTAAACCCTAACCTTTTGCTCTTGTCTGGAGGACTTCAGATGCGGCTTAAGAATTATCCTCTAACTCTTTTAATTGTTAATCCAACTAAACTTATTTTCACAATTTCCGTCTGATGGGTGGAGTTGTGTGCCTATGTAAATATAATACTTCCTGTAACTACGTCTCGTCTCAAAAGAGTGAATCTCGAATTCTCCTAACTTCGAGTTCTGTGCGCTTCAAAAATCTTTCTTCCTTCTTTTTTTTTATACTACAATAATCTTGTGCTCTGCTACTTGTTCTCCTAATAGAACAGATTTCCCTCCATTCTTTGAATATCTTACTACTTCTCACGAGACTGTTATATCTTCTCATAAAAATACTGAGGTCCTCTATTTTTTTTTAGGATTTCAATGTACACAACAGTGAATGGTTGGGGTCCTCTTCATTACCGATTTAGGTGGGGAGGAGGCCGAATCATTCAGCAATCTCAACGATCTGGAGCAAACTAATTAAAGAACCCACACACAATCCGGATCGTCCTAACCAATTTTCTTGAACACACTTGACCTTTGTTTCACCACTAGTCTTCTCTCTATAAAAACACCACCTTCGCTCCTATTGGTAAAACTGACCCACAACTTAATATCTCTTAATTTTAATACTTTTCTCTCCAACAGCTCCATCCTGCCCTACTCGTTTTTTTCTGCACTTTGATCGGCCGATTGGGAGGCCTTGCGTTGCTTCTACGCTACCTATAATTGGAATGACTGCTTTGTCTCTGTTGACGCTTCGACTTCTGCCGATAAGGTGGGCAGCTTGTAATCGTTTGATGGATGAGCAGGTTCATTCCTTCTTCGAATAAATTTTTCTCTCCTCATAATCCATGGTCGATCGTGCTGTTCTCTGGCCATTCAGGCTAGAGACAGCGAGTATCGGAGTGGAAAAAATTCTCGTTCTTCTATTACTCTCGCTAATTTTCATTTCAGTAAAAATCGGTTGCAGGGATACTTTCGACGAGCAAAGCGGGCTTTCATCAAACGAAATGCGCTAAACCATCTCTTTGGTTCTCCTACTGATAATCTTTTTCTGGACCTCTTGCCAAAAAACCACTCTAATACCTTTGTAAATCTGCCTTCCTCCTCTTATTCCGATCTGATGGCTCCGTCGCCTTAAACATCTCCAACTGAAAAGCCATCCCTCTTCGGCCATCCTGATTTCCTCTAAACTCAACCCATGGACGATTCTGCATTCCGCCTCCTTCCTTCTTCTCCCTCTCAGTGTCCTATGTCTTTGCCTGTGATTACATTTGATCGCGTGCATGGGTCTGAGATTTATGAACGTTAGGAAGGCGGGTGGCCCAGATGGCATTCCTCCCCGAGTTTTGAGGAGTGTGCTTACGTGCTGACCCCGCCCCTCGTTTAACTATATTCTCTTATGTCTCATATATAGCACTTTCCCTCAGTGTTGGAAGCACGCAACATGTTCAACCTATTCCGAAAAAAGGAAGCCGCTCTGATCCTTCTAACTATCGCCCTATAGCTCTCCCTTGTATTTTCTATCTAAGATCTTTTGAAACCCTTCTCATCTCACTTCTTAGACCATCTGAATCTCATTCTCTTCTTCCGATCGCCAGTATGGCTTTCGGCGTTCTAGGTCTACTGGCGATATACTTTCCTAATTTAAAACCGGATATTATGGTTTTCCGCTCTTTAGGGAACTACGGGGAGGACTGCGTGGTGGCGCTTGACATATCCAAAGCATTAGACCGGGTATGGCACGCGTCACTCCTCTCCAAGCTCCCCTCCTTTGGGGTTTTCCTCCTTCTCTTTGCTTAAATTTTTATGTCTAGCTTTCTTTCAAGTCGCTCAATATCGGCTGTGGTTGATGGAGCGACTCTTCTTCTTTTTTCTGGTCAATAGTGGTGTCTCCTTCAGGTCTGTTCTTATCTCCTACTTTATTCCTACTTTTCATTAATGATCTTCTCCCCACCTGCACATCTAACTCTATCCACTCATATGCCGATGACTGACCTTCATTCTTCAAATCATTTTCAAATCTGTGCTCCCTCTTTTACTCTAGAATTGGCCCTTCTCGTCTCCAATCTTTCCGATTTCTATCTCGCTGATCTGGATAGAATTTCCGATTGGGGTCGTCTCAACCTTGTTAAATTTAAATCTTTAAAAACTCAACTTCTACAAATCTCCCTCTTCTAAAAAACACCTTCTATTTTTCCTATCTCTTTCGACCGGTTCTCTCGTCTCTGTCCTTGTTTGACAATATAAACCATCCTTGCGCCCTCAACATAAACAACAAAAATGTCTTTGGAAACCTCACATCACCAAAACGGTTGCTAGGGCGGCCTCAAAGAAACTGGGAGTTTGTTTTAATTCCTGGATTATTTTTCCTCTTCTAAGTTGTTCAAACTATACAAGGGTCTCTTAGCTCTTGGATGGAGTACTGTTCTCATATTTCTGGGGGGGCTCATGGTTTCAACCCGGCTTTTGGACAGGGTCGCGTCAAAAGCCAAAAGGCTTATAAAACTGTTCTTTACTTTCCACTTCACTTGACCCTCTCTCTGCGGCGAGATGTTGGTGCTCTATCTCTTTTCTATAAGGTATCGTAGCGGCAGGTGTTCGAGGGAAATGTACCAATCCGAGTAACCACCACCTTTACGTTCGCCCTCGTAGCACAAGGGGTGCTGTTTCTTCTGCCCACGAGTTTTGTGTAGATATTGGTAACCTCCAGGCTAGTTCGCTGCGGTGCTTCCTTCTTTTCTGCCACCTCTGTTTTCTGTGGAAAACTCTCTGTCCATTTTCTGGTTTCCTGCTGAATTTAATCTCCCTCACTTTAAAGCCTGCGTCTGTGCTCATCTGCGTAATTTGCGCTAGCGGATGCAATTTTGGCGTGTAACACCCCCTCCCTGAATAGGGCTCTGCCCGTGAGTGGTGGTGACAACTATAAAAAAAAAAAAAAAAAAAATAATAATAAATAATAATAATAATAATAATAATAATAATAATAATAATAATAATAATAATAATAATAATAATAATAATAATAATAATAATAATAATAATAATAATAATAATAATAATAATAATAATAATAATAATAATGCTTAAATATATTCCAGTCTCTGTTGAAGTCTATTAAATCAAAACAAAGAAATATAACATTACTAATCTATTCTGGAGTGGTAACACTTTTTTAAAACTAGGTAATTAGCAACTCCAGTCACAGTTGCCTAAAATCATACTTTTAATGGGGGTAAAGAGATCACTTTACAATATGCTTCTATATAATATTTTGTAATGAAGGATAGAATCGACAGAACAAAAATGAATAGATGAAGAAGTGTTAGATTATTGAAGAAATGTAGAAAAGAAATTGGGATATTAATAAGATGAATGAATTAATTAAATGAATGAGTCACAGGAGATTTTACTCTCCATCAGCGGGATTCGAACATTGGACACCACGTTGCAGTGTTAACAATAACCGGATGCTCTAACCACTAGGCCATCCACGTCCCCCAAAAAAGACGCTTCAAGCGTAGTTTTTAAAGCACCCGGCTTTCTCATTCCATAAATGCTGAGTACTTAAAGGCCTGGCCCCATTTTAAATGAATGAGTCACAGGAGCATTTTACCTCTCCATCAGCCGGGAATTCGAACATGGACACCACCGTTGCAGTGTAAACAATAAACCGGATGCTCTAACCACTAGGCCATCCACGTCCCCCAAAAAAGACGCTTCAAGCGTAGTTTTTAAAGCACCCGGCTTTCTCATTCCATAAATGCTGAGTACTCAAAGGCCTGATTTGTAGATTTATAGGCTGCATTTTAGCAGCCTTCGAAAGTTTCTGTAGAGGGATCGAAAATGAAATCAGAGAGAAGTTATTGAAGAAAAGGATAAATATCGAAAGGAGTAATTTAAAAACTAAACCTTTGTACCAGAATTTATCGAATGCTTTCGATATGTTAATTGATAGTGCAACAATTCACCAAATTTCCGAAAAACATAGAATCAAGTCACAGATTTGGGAAATTACTTTTTGAGTACAGAATATCTGAGATATGATTAGAAGATTCAAGATGTAGTCGAGTACAGTAGAGTACAGAGTACTAGTAGAGAGTTGTAGAGCACTAGAGTATTAGTAGAGTACTGATTGAGCACAGACTATCTAAGTACTAGAGTAATATAGTAATATAGTAATATAGTACAAGAGTACTAGTAGAGTACAGAATATCTGAGATATGATTAGAAGATTTAAGATGCTTCCAAATTTCCCTGTTCAGGTTACATTCGAAAACTTTGGATAAGACCTAGGTAAGCATTAAGAGGATAGATAAAGGGTTAATAAATTGTTTTGTTTACAGACTACCACCACTCACCGGCTGGGCCCTTTTCAGGGACGTGGTAATATTGGTTCCCCTTCTTTCACACAGGCTTAATGAGCGTTCGTTTACAGCAAGAATTGAATGGTGAAGTTGATTTACAGACTTAATAGTTTATCAAGGCACGGTGCAAGCTCCGAAGCACAAATTTTAAAAACCACAAAAGGAATACTATCGGGACCCACCCCATGTCTTCTAAAGGTTAAAGTCAGAGAGAGCAAAAAAAAACTTCTTTATCTGAAACTAAAATATTACTCATAGATAAGCTGGAGGGAGATCCAGAGGGTGAAATAGCTCCGAAATAGTCTAAAGTAAAATTAATGGCAAAGGCTTGAGCGAAAAATTCAGCTGTGGCACAAGCTTAGATAGTAGTGTGACATCGGAAAAGAGTTAAAGCTGAAATTTTAGCAAAGCTCCAAGTAGAGATATATATATATATATATATATATATATATATATATATATATATATATATATATATATATATATATATATATATATATATATATATATATATATATATATATATATATATATATATATATATATATATATATATATATATATATATATATATATATATATATATATGTTATATATATATATATATATATATATATATATATATAAGAGAGAGAGAGAGAGAGAGAGAGAGAGAGAGAGAAGGAAAGCTGGAAAGATTATTGTACTTTCAAGGGAACAAGATTTATTAGTGTCGCTGAGATTTTTTAGTGTCACTGAATGTCACGATTCCGGGATGAAATTTTGATAGCAAGAGTTTCTGAAGATTGAAGGGTGGCGCCCACGCGTTAAATCAGGTATACATGATGCAGTGAATGCATTGCAGACCGCGCGTGGGCTACCTCGCTCTGGCAGCAACACCGGTGCAATATTAATTCTTCTCTTTTCGTACATTAAATCAAGGGTTATGAGTTTTATTGATTGGAATGAAAATGTTCTATTCCATGCCGGAGAGAATCGTAACGTTTATGCGTTCTGCGAACTCCGAGGGTTCCCTCCCGTCTAAGCGGAAATTAGTCCAATGAAAATTAAAGAAATATGTCCAACGAGTTATCAACATTGAAGTGTTAAAAACATTTCTTCACTGAAGGCTGTTACTGTTTATTTCCTGTTGAAGCCTTGAAATAAAAACAAAACAGGGAAATAAGGTGATAGGAGAAACCCAGAGGTTGGAAAAGTTTGACAGTACATGGAACAGAATTAAAAATTATCAAAAGATCTAATATATGAGGTTCATC
>JABUQX010043781.1:12500-15000 GCA_015478945.1 Trachelipus rathkii
AATTGATCTTGTATTCACCTCGAAGTTGTTTACTATTTGTATATTATACTTCTATATTCTTAAATAATTAAAGACTTACGTAACTGCAACAAATACTGTAAATTTTTTTCCAAATAGCGTACAGTCTGTACGCTATTAAACCTGGAGAAAAAATGTAACATAAATAAGAGCGATTTATCAATTTTAATTTGTTTTTAATTATATTTGTGTAATTAAGATGTGTCTTTAGGGCAACCTTCTGTATAATAGTATGTCTTTCATTTGTCATCCTCGACCATGTACTTCTTGTCATTTGACAATATTTCTTGTTTTTTCAAGAAAATAATGAGCAAATTTTGCCCGGTCCAACTCTTGGACAAGTTTTTATAAAGATTTGTCCAGTAGCAAGAGATTTGTCCAAAGGTAATTATTGACAAGTTTGAAAATGTTAACTTGGACAAATTTTAGGTCTGCTGGGCAAATTACTTTAGAGCGTAGTCAGGAAAACAAGTACGTCTTTCCAGGAAGACAACATAAAGCCTGCGTATATATGTATTAATATATTTAAGGAAAATTATATTTTTATTTTGAGGAATATCACATTACTTGTGTGAATATGCTAAATTAAAAATTATTTATATATATATATATATATATATATTATATTATATATATATATATTATATATAATAGTATATATATATATAAAATTAAATGCTTATAAGATTACTGTATATACAGTATGTGTATTTATATATTTTATATTTCCTCTTTGTAATAATTATCAAATTCTATGTTATTTTAATGCAAATTTTAATGTAACACATTAAACTTTAATTATGAATTTAAAAAAAAAATATATATATATACAAAAATATATAATATATATATATAATATATATTATATTATATATATATATATATATATATATTATAATATATATATATATATATATATATTACTATATATATATATGTGTATTTTAATATATTTTTATATGTATTTAAAATAAAAATTTAAAAATTTCATTCGCATAAAAAACCTTTTTGTTAAAAATATTTAATATTTTTGTTCTAATTTTGAGATTCTTGTTCTAATTAGAAAATAAAAGTTTCTTTATTCAGAATAAATAGCTTTAACTACCAATTGCCTTTGTACAATTAGTAAAGCAATTGAATCATAAGACAGAGAGTAAGGGCTCGACCCCTAGTCCGGATTTCTAGGTAGCAATTACCTAGAGTAGTTTCCCTTCTAGAATAGGGCAATACCCGAATTTTTCAAGAGGTCAAAGTTCACTCTGGCTCCGACGCAGACTCCGGCTCCGGCACCGGCTCCGGCTCCGGCTCCGGCTACGACTCCGACTACAACTTAGTTTCAAATTCTATAAAATTCCTGACCCGTATTCTAACGGATCTGGCACAATATTCGAAAATTGCTAATCTTTCTATGTTTATAATGTTTGATTTAGTTTTTCTATGAAAATATTTTCGCAGAATTTTTCACCACAAAAACTAATGAATTATTATATATATATATATATATATATATATATATATATATTATATATATATATATATATCTATATATAATATATATATATATATATATATATATATAATATATATATTATTTAATAATTATATATTATAATTAATATATATATATATATATATATATAATATAATTATATATATATATATATAAAATATATATAATATATATAATATATATATTATATATATAGAGGAGAGAGAGAGAGAGAGAGAGAGCTCCGTTTATTTATTTATTTATTTATTTAATATATATTATATATATATATATATATATTATATATATATATATATATATATATATATTATATATACTGTTATATATATATATAATATGATATATATATTATATAATATATATATATATATATATATATATATATATAAATATATATATAATATAAAATTATATATATATAATAATTATATATATTATATATATATATATATTATATATATATATTAATATATATTATATTATATTATATATATATATATATATATATATATGTATATGTATGTTATATATTATATATATATGATATATATATATAATATATATATATATAATTATATATATTATATATATTTATATATATATATATTATATTATATATATAATATATATAATATTAATATATATATATATATATATATATTTATAATTATAAATTAAAAAAATATATATATATATATAGTAATATTATATATATTATATATATATAATATATCATATATATTATATATTATATATATTATATATATATATTATATATATATATATATTATTATTTTATATATATATATATATTCTGAATGTCATGCATTTGTTTCCAATACTGTTAATGTATTCTAAAAATAAAACAAATGCAAACATCCGTTTCGATATTTGAAATACTCTCCGAGGGTTATAATATAAAATTTTGGTTTGATAAATTGGTCATGAATATGTATAATTATACGATAAAAG
>JABUQX010043781.1:35000-37500 GCA_015478945.1 Trachelipus rathkii
AAAGTGATTGTAATAGGTTTTTAATCAGGTTTTAATATAGAAATTAAAAGACAGATATGGGGCATGAAAGGTAAAATTTTACTACTAAAATTTCTTCTGCTGCGACAATTTTATATCGATGAACCTTTAGTTCGAGAAAGATGGAAAGACTCGGAAACATTTTTTCAAAATCACTGATGATGATTATTTATTTGTTCGCAGACTTCACAGTTTTAAGAACAAAACTCAAACTGTCAAGTCTGTGACTACGACCAAACAATCCAGTGCTTTCACATTTAATTTGTGAAAGTACTCACTAGTACTCACTAGTGCGTTGTAAATAATTCGACAATTATTTACAGCAAACGGAAGCTTTAAATTAATTGAGGAAGCGGTATAAGGAAATTAATCTAATGATTCGAACGAAGAATGGGATCAGTCCTTGGCTGTTATAGCTAAAAGGGAATAAAGGAATAGCTATGTAAAAAAAGTTAGAGAAATTCCATTTCCTGAATAAAAGGTTTGCAAACAAAGAATGTCTACATAAAGTTGCTCTAGATTTCACAACAAAATTAATATATATATATATAATATATATATATATATAATATATATAGGTGAATAGGGACACATCTATATATTTTTATTATATATATATTATTTTATTAGGGATGTGCCGAATAGTGAAAAAGCCGAATACCGAATACCGAATATTCGGCTAAAAGTATTCGGCCGAATACCGAATATTCGGCCGAATAATCACTTCGCTATTCGGCCGAATAGTTATTTCAAAGTTCGGTCATCCATTTAGGGAAAAATAAAGAAAACTTACACTGGTCAACAAAAAAAGGTGAAATTTTTCTTGGATGGACTTTTGTAGCAGATATATAGTAATTCGGAGGTGCTGATTATATATACTCGGATTTGCTGTATCATATCCCGTTTTCGTGCAATCATGGATCCCTATTTTTGCCTATTCCCTAGGAATGACAAAATTCATGTGCGCACTACGTAGGCTGTATAGACGTTACCTTCCGCATATCTACAGTAGCAGCAAGTTTACTGCGGTCGATATTCGGGAAGCATGTGGTAACTTTATTACGTCTACATGTATGGATGCCAATGACCTGGATGTCTATCATCCATCTGAAATACAGTCGGATGATCCGTCATTGTTCACCCAGGGTGAACTGAACGATCTTGTATGAGAGTTGTATTTGCCGAAGTTGTCCTGAGCTGTTGGCTTCGAGGTTGCACGAAATATGACTACTAGACTATGACACAAAGTAACTTTTATCGTAAACAGAGGAAGCAGAGCTGCTGGAGGCCCTTCCAGTCTGATTGTAAACCTTGTGTATTGCTGTTGAAGTTGCAGGCCTACTACTCGCTATGGGACTCCCAGCATACGATGCGATGCAGGTGAGTGGCGACTGTTTATTGACACTTCCAAGAGCAGTTTAAAGTGTGTGTTGTTACACAACGGCAACAGGTATGCTTCGGTTCCAGTAGGGTACTCGGTACGGATGAGAGAGGAGTATGCAAAAATCAAGAAAGTTTGGAGAGGCTACAATATCAGGTACATGGATGGTAAATATGCGTCGACCTTAAAATGGTAAACATTTTGCTCGGTCAGCAAGCAGGTTTCACCAAATATCCCTGCTTCCTGTGCTATTGGGACAACCGGGCGGCAAAGGATCACTGGACCAAAAGAGAAATGGCCCCGGGGAACCTTGACGCCAGTGACAGGAACATCCGACGTGAACACTAGTTACAAGAGAGAAACATCTCTTACCTCCACTTACACATAAAACTTGTTTGATGAAACAATTTGTGAAGGCCCTGGACCATGAAGGTGAATGCTTCCGCTATATATGCTCAACGTTTCCTGGTCTGAGTGACGAGAAGAAAAAAGCTGGGATATTTGATGGCCCACAAATACGGACACTCCTCCGTGATGCTGCCTTTGCTACAACAATGACTGTGTTAGAGGCAAGAGCGTGGAATGCTTTTTCAGATGTAGCACAGAATTTTCTGGGGAACAGGAAAGCCGAGAACCATAACATTGTACAGGAACTGCTAGACAGTTTTCATTCTCATGGATGTAGAATGAGTAAAAGTTGCACTACTTACATTCTCACCTAAGAAAATTCCGGATAACCTAGGCGATGTTAGTGATGAGCAGGGTGAACGCTTCCATCAAGATATAAAGTTCATGGAAGGACGTTACCAGGGCAAGTGGGATATCAATATGATGGCCGACTATTGTTGGAGCTTGATGAGGGATATTCCAGATGCTATGCACAGTAGATCGTCTACGAAGAGAAAGTTACTACCATCGTAGGCATGTTTACATTAACTAAACCCATTCCTTCTATTACATTCAAAGTTGTCCCATATATTACTCTTTATTCATAGTTGTGTTATATGTTTAACATATATCTTTCAAAGGACATGTATCATATCATGCGTTTGTTTTCTCTCCCTTCATATATCCAATATATATAATATATATATATTAATA
>JABUQX010043782.1:0-5000 GCA_015478945.1 Trachelipus rathkii
CACACACACATAGCCGCCGATCGCCACACATACATGACACACACACAGCCACACACACACACATTCCTCTATGCCGTATGGCAATACAACTACGTGTTATAATATATGAAGGCAGCTTGTGTAAGGTCAAAGTAAAAGTATGTTTATTTGGGTGTTGGTGAAGAAGGAAAGGAGTATAAGGCGATGGATAAGCAACCAGTGAGAGAAAGTTAGGTGCATTACGATCACTGTGTTGCTTTTTTGTAAGATTGTTAGTGAGGCTTGGATGGAGAGTAAGGTGATAAGGAAGGAAGTGACAAGAATTAAGAGTGATAAGTTAAGTGAACAAGGCAATAAGGAAAATATTTAAGAACGCTTGCAAACAGCTTAGTTAAATATGAACAAGGTGAAACAACATATTTGGACGCAAATGAACTAAGCGTTTGTAGTAGTGCAGGAGAAATATGTGGATGTTCTAAAGTAGGAATTAAGGTTGTTAGCACTGAATGGTGGAATGAAGAGGTGATGTATGGCTAAAAGTAAATATGATGCGCAGTTGAAAGTACTAACACCAAAATTAAGATGTCAAAAGAAAGATATTTGGAATTATATAAGGAAGGAAAAAAGGAAGACCAAAAGTTTTATACGTAGGAAGAAAAATGAGTTAAATAAACAGTTTAGAAGGAGGATAAATGGGGACTTGCAAGGGAATAGGAAGCCTTTTTAAATGGAAGAGAGAAATGTTAAGAATGAGAATAAAGGGAACCAGCATACAATAATGAATAGGGATGGTGCTTTCGTATCTGATGAAATGAATGTGAGGAGAGTGTGGAGGGAACACTTCGGAAATCTGAATAACATTGGCAGTTTGAAGATGTGATAGTGAATGTGTGTGGGTTTGACTGTGCATGAAGAAATAGGTATTTTTAGGATCAGGAAATTAGTAAGGAGAAAGTAATGGGTAGTGAAAAAGTTAAAGAATGGTAAAGAGGTAGGCATATATGGAATTACTAGTGAAATGATTAGGAATGGAGGTGAGATGGTGATTAAATGGACTTAGAAGTTGTTCAACAAAGCGTTTATAAAGAGTATAGTTCCGAGGGATTGGAGGAGAGCAGTAATAGTTGCCTTATATAAGGGTAATGGAGATAAAGGGAACTGTAAGAGCAATAGGGGTATTTTAGTAGAAAGAGTACATCTAGCGACTGAGAAACTGATTGGTGAAGAACAAAGTGGATTGACTAAGAAGTGGTAGAGGATATGTGAATAAAATTTTTATATGAAACAAATGATTGAAAAAATAAGAGAAGAGAAGAATAAATTGTATTTAGGTTTTATGGACTTGCAACATGCGTGTGATAGGATTAATAAGGAAACTCTGTAGCAGGTGTTAGTGATATATGTTGTTGGTGGTAGGCTTCCGAATGGAATCAAAAGTATGCATGACGAGAGTGAAGCGTTTGTAAAAATAAATGGGTTGAAAGTGATTGGTTTAATATTAAATGAAGAGTGAGGCAGGGTTGTGTTATGTCTTCTTGGTTATTCAATTTGTATATGGATAGGGCTATTAAAGAATTAGAGGCAAGGTAGCAGGTGAAGGTGCTAGAATGATGGAGAATAGAAGATAGTGGATAGTGCCCCACTTATTATGTGCGAATGAGTTAGTTTTGTTTTGCGAATCTGAAGAGAATTTGAGTACTAGGATGTGTAAAAGGAGGGGTTGGAAAGTAACTGTAGATAATAGTAAGGTTATATTAGTGAATGAGGAGAGACCGCGGTGTGAAATTATGTTAGATGGTGAGCAACTGGAACAAGTTTTTGAGTTTAAATTTTTAGGATATATGTTGGATGAAAAAGGAACAAATGATGCAGAGTGTAGTAAGAAAGTTATGAATAGTAAGAAGGTGGCTGGTGCAAAAAAAATCCTTAGTGGATGTAAAAGGACTAAGTCTTGAGTGAGCTAGGATTTTGCATTAGGCTAGTAGTAACAAACCCAAACCAAGGGGTTCTAGAGATAAGTCTTAAATGCCAAACTGTTTGTGATTGGCTGGTAGACTTTTATGACGTAACGGTTGAGGCCCCATGAGAGCCAAGGAATGACGTCATTTTTGTTGTTGTTGTCGTTGTTTGTTGTTTGATTTGGATGTTGCGGTTGTTTGATGACGCACATACACTAGCACCCACACTATATATATATATATATATATATATATATATATATATATATATATATATATATATATATATATATATATATATATATATATATATATATATATATATATATATATATATATATATATATATATATATATATATATATATATATATATATATATATATATATATATATATATATATATATATATATATATATGGCTCGTAGAGTGACGGAGTCGCATGGTAAGGTCGGGGTTAGATACCTCATGCGGATCCTTCCTGAATAGGGTATACGCCTATATGAACTTTTAAATTTAAAATATATATATATATATATATATATATATATATATATATATATATATATATATATATATTATTTTATTTGTTTTAGTCCTGCATTAAACATTTTCAGTTTATTTTTATTTATTTTACTTTAGTTTTCCAATACAATTTTCATATGGACACGGATTCGATCCTGCGTCTTTCGAGATGGTCGACGATCACTTAGGCCTCAGGACCGATGAGGCATATGGAAAGAAAAGCTAATGTATCTTGAAGAGAATTATTGTTATCACAAAGCTGATAAGAACTAAAATAATTCCCCTTCAAGTTATTTTTACATTTTTCGCTATTATATATATATATATATATATATATATATATATATATATATATATATATATATATATATATATATATATATATATATATATATATATATATATATATATATATATATATAAATATATATATATATATATATATATATATATATATATATATATATATATATATATATATATATATATATATATATATATATATATATATATATATATATATATATATATATATATATATATATATATATATATATATATATATATATTGGAGTATCCCCCTAAAACTTGGCACCTCAATAGCTGGTGAAGTCAGCTTACCGGGGCCGAAGTTTCACGCCGTTACGCCTTCCAAGGCGGGTGCTGAACCCCTAAACTTGGATATGGCTGTAACTAGACGATAAAATAATAGAAGACGGGCTTCAACGAAGGATTTTGTGTCAGAGTAGAGTTCGCAATCTGATATCACTCATGATGTGGAGCCGGATTCGGAGCCAGAGTTGAAATCTTGAAATACGCATATAATAGAGAAGATTCCCAAGAGGTGGTTCCAGAAGAAAAAAGAATAAATAAAGGAGAGATGCATGGAAGGCAAAAGAGAAGAAGATATAGAGGAAGGATGAAGAAGAAATAGGAAGAAGGCTCATGATGAGGAGCTCTGGTCCGCATGCGGAGCTGGAGCTGTGGAGGGTGCGGTGCTGAATTAGCAATCATGTTCTTAATATTCCAATATTGGTATCATTGTATATGTTTTCTACAAAATAATACTCGAATTTAAGGGTTTCAAGTTCCTAAGGGTAACCTCTAACTATCGGTCATTCCACCTATCTTTCTCTTCCTTAACCAACCCCAGCATTTCTTAACATACTATCTTAGCCTATACAAATTATTATTAATTATAAGGCCGCTTTCCTTTTTCCACTCTCCTTTTAACTCTGACTTTAATAATTTGTGTACACCATGTTCTTTTTTCAATGAGGAACATTTATATTTTCTTTACATTCTCAAAAATAAAACATTTATTATTTTTATTGTTAATTTCTTATTAAAACTTTTATTCTATTGACCTTAATGTATTAAAGTAGTTAAATAAAAGAGCAAACACCCCAGCCCCAGCCCCCTCTCATCAGGCCTTGCCCAACTGTTTTACTGTTTTAAATCATATTTGAACAGATATTATGTATATACTTAAAGAAAATAACTTCACTGTGTAAAAATATGATTTTTGTACGAAAATAACAAAATTATTATAAACATTTTATAAAAATATGGTCTTTGTACGAACATAACAAAATTATTAAAAACATTTTATATTTTTACTAAAATTTTCATTCTTCTTTATGTTTATAACATAAAAATGTCAATTAGTCAATAAATCAATGAATCAAAATCCATTCAACCACTCACCCCACCCCTCCCTATCATCTGTGATCTATTGATTAAGTGATTAAAGTCATATTTAAACTTTATTATTTCCATAACATAACAAACATAAAAATATATTCTCAGTATGAGCATACACAAAATATTAAAAGCATTTTATGTTTTTCCTAAATTTTTATTCCTTTTCACGTTTACAACATAATGTCAATGTCAATAAATCAGTAAATGAAACTCCATTCAACCACTCACCCTACCACGCCCCCTATAATTTGTGATCTATTGATTAAAAGGTATAAAGGTATAGGTTTAGATATAGTATTTTAATACTTTTCTCTTTCCGGTGTATGCGACTCACCTCACCCTTAATCTTGGGAAAGGAGGTGGATGATGATGATGATGATGATGATGATGATGATGATGATGATGATGATGATGATGATGATGATGATGATGATGATGATGATTATGGAGATTGGACAGAGTTAAACAACTATAAACCCATCATAATGTCGCCTGTTTTTTTTAAAGCTGCTTGAGTATAAACCTTTGAATGTTGTGGAAGATTATTTATCTTTGGGTGACAGACAAAAAAGATTTAGACAGAAATACTCAACAGAATCAGCGTTATTCGTTTAAAGGAGACAATTGCGGATTGCATTAACAAAGGATCTGAGAATTATCAAAATTAATTCTCTCTCTCTCTCTCTCTCTCTCTCTCTCTCTCTCTCAAGTGGTTTGACCGAATTATAACATTTACATTAATAATTGTCTTAATAAATTTTCCCTTTAGATTTAAATGGTCAATAAATTGAGTGATAACAAAAGACCTTGTAAGGAAATCGTTTCAAATCTCAT
>JABUQX010043782.1:25000-73854 GCA_015478945.1 Trachelipus rathkii
TCGAATCTCTGATTTGGAGTCTTTCGCATTTTCTACATCATGGCTTAATCTATCCTCTCAATCTACTACTACTACTACTACTACTATTACTACTACTACTAAATTCATCTGTTCTGCATATTTGTCTTCTGACTCAACTTACTATCCTATGTTTTTCGATCACTTAAATTCCAAATTAGAACATATTCTTAATTCTTCACCTTTCTCGGATATTATATTTGGTGATTTCAGTGTTCACCACCGCCAATGGCTTTTCTTTAACTCTCATTATACAGCTGGTGAACTAGCCTGCCACTTTTCTATCCAGAATGGCGTCAAGCAGTTGGTGCAGTTCCTTACTCCGTTTCCCTGATTACAATATTCTTAACTTTCAATGCTACTCCTTGTGCTGTTAAACTCTTCCCTCCTCTTGTTTCCTCGGATCACCTTCTTATCTCTGTATCCTTCTCTATTTCTTCAAGTCTTCTTCATGAAAGACCTACTCCTAGGGCAAGGCAACGTTTTTGGCAGTACAGAGCTGAAAACTGGTCAGACTTTCGCTCGTACGTCTTTGATAATCTATGGAATTGCCACTGCTTTCGTCGGAGGGGTTTTCTCGGAAGTGAAGATAGTACCAAATGGTCGAGGGGAAATGCGTCGACATTTGAAAAAAAAAATCAGGTTTCTAGAGTTTCTCTAACGAACCCCTAACCTAAACCTAACCTAACCTAACTAACCTAACTAAACCTAACTAAACCTAACCTAGAGTTTCTCTAACGAATCCAACAAAACTTAACCTAACCTAACCTAACCTAACCTAACCTAACCTAACCTAACCTAACCTAACCTAACCTAACCTGCGAAGGGCTGTACGGGAAATTTTTTTGATGTCGTGTCGACCATTTGACCTGTTGACCATTTTCCCTTTCGACCATTTACGCTAGTCCCCCTCAGGGTATGCTGACTTCTGAACGCATTACCGATCCGATTCTCTCTGTCATGGAGCAGTACATTCAATAATCTTCCCCTTCAACTGAAAGTATCAAACCTTGGATTAACTCTGCTTGTTCTCGCGTTATTAGCTGCAGGGATGCAGACTTAGGAATTACAGTCGACTTCAAATTTCAGAATCTCATTCTACTTATTTTTCATTCGTGAATAATGTAAATTCTATTCTCCATAACACTAAAAGTTGTTTTTTTCCATAAAAAAAAAATCTAATAATTTTTCTGGTCTTTTTCACTCCCTTTCTGGCATTTTGCAGAAAATGTCAATCTTGACTTTTCTTCTTCTTCTCTTCCTTTCTCTAGTATCTTAAAAGGGCACGATGCCGCTTTGCCTTCTGATAAAGCTGAACTCTTCGTTCTAATCTTAGCCTATAATTCTACATTAGAGGATTCCAGAGTTATTCCTTCTTCCCCACCCCTCCAACACCTTTTATATCTAGTTTTGTATTTTCTTCTTAAGATAATATTTATAATATCTCGGAGTTGAAAACTAACAAGATATACGGTTCTTATGGTATTCCTCCTATGGTTCTCAATACTTGTGCTTTTGAGTTTCCATTCTGCCTTGGGAAGCTATTCCGTCTTTCGTCTTTCTACTTCGACAATCCCATCCCGTTGGAAATGTGCAATCATTCAGCATTTGCCGAAAAAAATGGGACCTTTCTTACCCCTCAAACTATCATCCAATCTCTTTACCCTCAGTAATTTCCCTCAGTAATACCCTTAGTAATAATACCCTCAGTAATAATACCCTCAGTAAGCTTTCGAATCTATCCTTTAAAGGAAGCTTTGGAAACATCTAAATACCTCAAATAATATCTATGATGGCATCTATAATGGCCAATATGGCTTTCGTAAGAAGCGTTTTATTGAGGTTCTTTTTCTGATCCTTAGTCCTCTGCCCTTCGGCATTTCGGTGAAACTTTCGCTGTGGCAGTAGACATATCAAAAGTTTTCAATAAAGTCTGGCATAAAGTTTGATTTCTAAACTTCCCTCCTTCGGTATCGATCCTTCTCTCTCCTATTTCATTCCCGTTCGTTCAATAGCGGTTGTTGCAGACAGCCACCGTTCATCCATTAAATCTATAAGTAGTAGTGTTCCTCAGGGTTCTGTCGTAATTCCCAACTCTCTTTCAACTCTTCATTAATGACTTTCTCTCTCTTACTTCATCACCTTTCAACTCCTATGTCGACGACTCCACCCTTCAATACTTCTTTCATTTTGAAAGAATTAATTGCCGCTAGAACGGCGGCCCTTTTAATCTCCCTCGAATTTTTAATTGGGGGTCATTGAGAACTTGGTTGTTTTCAATCCTTCAAAAACTCAATTCCTTCATCTTTCTATTCGACATTTAATCCTCCTTTCTCTTTACAACATTTTCACCCCATACTTGAGAGCTATGCTCAATCTTACATGTATTCCGCTGTTAAATTCTGAAACGAACTCCCTTTGGCTTGCACAGTTTCAAACATTTTGTATCGGGGCATCTTAGCCTTTGAATTGGGTATGACTTGTTTTCTACAACTCTGGTGAAATTAGGTGGCCTTTGCTTACCATATATATATATATAATATATATATACATATATATATATATATATATATATATATATATATATATATATATATATAATATAATAATAATATATATATATATATAAATAATATATATATATATACTATATAACTATATATATTATATATAATATATATATATATATATAAAAATATATATATATATATATATATATATATACTTACTATATATATATATATATATATATATATATATATATATATAATATATATACATATACAGCTTACCCGCTTACCCACGAATGCCGCACGATATATATATATATATATATATATATATATATATATATATATATATATATATATATATATATATATATATATTATCACAATATTCTAAAGATATATATATATATATATATATATATATATATATATATATATATATATATATATATATTTATTTCTATATATACTCTAAAAAAAATAGACAAAACTATTACAGAGTGTCCATTACTTATTACCTTTTGTTTCCTTTTGTTCCCTTTTCTTTTCTTTTTTTTTTTTTTTTTTTTTTTTGCTAACTACTCTTGGAATTATTATTTACGTTCACATGAATTTCTCGGTGAATCGATAGAAGTACAAGACCATTCAGCCTGGTTTGTGATGTTGTATTTCGCAAGTAAGTTTTAATTCTTCTTAATTTGGAAAGGGTTCTTTCGTGTGTTGCAGTTAATAAGGTATAGTTGGGAAGATTTGCAGCAACTTGAATATGTTTGGGAGCATGTCCTTATTGCAAGTAGTTAGAGCATCCATTGCAGTCTTATATGGCAGATTTTTGGTATTTTGGCATTTTCTATATAATTTGAACTCTACCATTGCATCCGAAGGAGGCTAGTCGAAATCTGCAGCATACGTTTCTAGAAGAACTCTCAAATCCCTTTCCTCCTCACTGGACATTGGAAAGGAATTTGATGATAGAAATAGTACTTGGCATCCTTTACATATTTCAGTGTTTTGTAAGAATTTATGTTCCAATTCAGATATAAAACTTCAATGAACGGAATATAAATAGTGAAACGATAGTAATCTTCAGACTCAAGAATGGATGGATTTGAATCATATTTTTGCTTGTTTGTTATTTTTTTCGCATAGAGTTTTAGCTTCCTGAAGTGATTGTTAGCTTCATTTCACAGAACTTAAGTTCTCCTTTGTGTAACAGTAGCCATATTTAAAGAAGATTTACGATCGGTGTTTACTTTTGTAAGTGTTTGCTAAATGGTAGTCCAACTCCGAACACTTCGCGTAAGACAAGTAAGAAAAGCAAACTCTGTGGATGTAATATAACACTTTTAATCAGTGTTGCATTGCAAGAAGCATCTGTGCCCCTCCAGTTTTCAATTACATCTAAAGAGTCTAATACAATCGTTAACAGTTCAAAGAAATCACTCACAGAAGAGTATCTATCAATCCAACG
The DNA here is from genome assembly GCA_015478945.1 of Trachelipus rathkii. Classification (NCBI taxonomy): domain Eukaryota; kingdom Metazoa; phylum Arthropoda; class Malacostraca; order Isopoda; family Trachelipodidae; genus Trachelipus; species Trachelipus rathkii. The sequence continues at coordinate 29,000 of JABUQX010043782.1, forward strand.
TGTGGCATAGTGTCTTTTCAAAATTTTAACTTTCGTTGAAAATTCTGAATTTTCGATTTCTATACACAAAATTTCCTTTCTTTTTTGGTAAACTAAAAAAAATCATGTTGTTTTGCAATGACTCCAATGCAATATCGAATTCCTACAACTTCACAAGACTTGGACACAGCTAAATTCAGTGAATGAGCGGCGCAATGAGTGTAAATTGAAAGTGGATGAATCCTTGAAACGTGTGTTTGTACCCTGTTGAAGGCACCCAACATCGCTGCAGCTCCATCAAACCCTTGACCCCGAAGATACGCTGTATCAATGCCAAACACTCCAAAACTTTCAAAAATTAAATCAGCCAGTCTTGTGCCTGTTAAACCACATGTAGGAACAAAATTTAGAAAAACTTCACATTATTTTAATGTCCCAATATTAACATATCTAGCACAAATGGAAACATGCTCAACGCCAAAGACATCCGAAGGTTCATTTACAAGAACTGCAAAACATTTAGCCTTGGTAAGAGTGTCAACAAAATAATATTGTAGGCTTCTATTATGGAATTTTGAATTTGAGGACTAAGGTATTTATAACCCTCTCCCTCTGAAGAAGTCTGCAAATTGATATAACCTTTTGCTCTGTACCGTAGTATTGCACGAAAGTTTCCTTCATTATTCTTGGGTCCTTCTAAAATAAATATTTTACCAGAATCTTGATGGCCACGAAGAGCCAATTCTTGCCGACCTCACAGTAATACTGTTTCAATTAATTCAATTTTCTGTTCTCCAATACTTGTTACTGCCTTTCCTTAATTATTCTGTTTTGAATATATAGTTCAGGCCTTAACCATACTTGCTCAAAACTCTCAGTATCAGCAACACAATCCAAGTGATATTTTACCGAAGAATAGGTCGTAAATTTTTTAATTGCGTTTTTTCAATTGGAGAAACCTTTCTTAACGAAAGTGTCAAGGTCCTGTGAATTGACACCAGCACCTTCTCTAGAAAATAATACACAATATTTACAACATGCACTAATTTTCATGACCGAATATACTAGCAGAGGAAAGCGTTTCAGCTAATGATATACTGAAAGCGAAGCACATAAGTTCTCCTTTCTTCACTTTCTGTAGAGTGTACTTTTTGTACGTGTAAAATCTTCAGTTGGTTTCCATACGTTGTTTAAAACTTCACGTATTTCGCAAGAAGTTCTTTCGGAGCGGTTCTGGTTTATGTACAAGCTTATATCATTAGGTCTGGATTAATTCTCCACAGATGTGGAAGCTTCGGGTACTAAAATATGAAAAGGTCCTGTAGTATTATAAGAAGCACTAGAAATTTCATCAGTGCTCGTTATTTGCCTTTTTATTAAAATTTTTGAAATGGAAAGCTGCTGTTTAACCTTTTTTCTGCCATTTCTAAGTACTGGTTCGACTTTATTAATAAATATTAACACGGAAAACTATACAAAAATTAATTCGAAGCTAATAATAATAATAATAATAATAATAATAATAATAATAATAATAATAATAATAATAATAATAATAATAATAATAATAATAATAATAATAATAATAATAATAATAATAATAAAAATAAAAATAAAAATAAAAATAAAAATAACAATAACAATAACAATAACAATAACAATAACAATAACAATAACATTAACATTAACATTAACATTAACATTAACATTAACATTAACATTAACATTAACATTAACATTAACATTAACATTAACATTAACATTAACATTAACATTAACATTAATAATAATAATTATAATAATAATAATTATAATAATAATAATAATAATAATAATAATAATAATAATAATAATAATAATAATAATAATAATAATAATAATAATAATAATAATAATAATAATAATAATAATAATAAATTAAAATAAAAATAAAAATAAAAATAATAATAATAATAATAATAATAATAATAATAATAATAATAATAATAATAATAATAATAATAATAATAATAATAATAATAATAATAATAATAATAATAATAATAATAATAATAATAATAATAATAATAAATCTTTCAGAAAGCTGCGAAAAGCAACAATTAAATAGATAATATTACCCTTTCAAAAATTAGGTTTCAAGCGAAAAATCAGGAAGTGAAGGCCTAATTATTTTTAAATTGCAAGCTTTCTTTTATCAAACAGCATAATTACAGATATATAGTAATTGTTTAATTACCACTTTTAATTAATAATTAAAGTTAGGAGCACTTAATTTAATTCCATGTATAATTTATTTATATTATTATTGGATAGCATAGCACAGTAAACAAATTTAGCAACACTATTTCAGCAAAAATGATATGACTAATGGCTTAATAATAATAATAAGAATGATTGTGCAAAATATATTAACTTGTCGTACACCTCAAGCTGCTTGATTTTTCAAACTTTTTACTTCATTACTTAATAATAATAATAATAATAATAATAATAATAATAATAATAATAATAATAATAATAATAATAATAATAATAATAATAATAATAATAATAATAATAATAATAATAATAATAATAATAATAATAATAATAATAATAATAAGTTTTGGATTTCACTTTCAAGGTTCTAAATATTTATTTTTTGAACATTATCAAATTTACTTAAAATAATTTTTAAAAATAATTTACAACAGAAGTAGAAGACATATTTACATTGATTTCCCGACGCGTTTCGTCTCTGTGCTTGAGACATCTTCAGAGGAAAGTTTTTTTTGTAAGCGGATGAGTGTGTTTTAGCTGTAATTAAATCAAGTAATATTAAATTTAACTGATAATTCATTAAATTTTATGTTAATATCTGGTCTGATGTAGAAGGCCTCCACAATCTTAGGTTTCTGGACTTCACACGATCTGTATAATATTGTGAAGTGTTTGGAAATATTACCTATGGTTGATTGACCATGTGTCGTGTGAAAATGTGCAAAGATTTTTCTGGGATTGTATCGATATTTATATGACCTATCCGACAATCTATTCGTCGGGAAACCAATATATATCGACGTACAGTCTGACTCAGGGCAGTTAAATTGGTACACAACGTGATGGTTGTCGGACAAAGCATCTCGTGCTAAAGGAGGGTGATAATTGTTTTGACTTATGGTATATAGTATAGTCTGACTTTAATTTTGAGGGGTCTTTAGTTTTGAGGTGGAAGTTCAATATATTACGAAGGTACTTCTCTTCCTTATTGAAGTCTATTGCATTGGAAGTTTTGAAGAAGAAATTTGTTGAATTTTCTGGTTATTTTTGCTTTCTTTATTATATAATTTTGTAAGGGTTTAATCAATTAAGTTTCCAACTGAATATTGCGGGTGATCACAGTTAATTAAATTTTACTTAATGCGGCAAATTTCTTCATCAAAAGTTGTCCAAGTAGAACATTGGTTGTATGCTCTGTAAATTAGAATTTTTACGATAGATTTTTTGTAAATCGTCGGTGAATAGGATCCATAGTTCAAATATAGAACATTATTATCAGTGGGTTTAACATGTATACCTGTAGATAGTAAGCGATCGGAATTAACGCTGATTTTGATGTCTAAAAGACATAGTATTAATATACATATATATATATATATATATATATATATATATATATATATATATATATATATATATATATATATATATATATATATATATATATATATATATATATATATATATATATATATATATATATATATATATATATATAAATATAAACTCTTTAAATATATAACTATATATATATATATATATATATATATATATATATATATATATATATATATATATATATATATATATATATATATATATATATATATATGGACCTTGAACCTTTTACATGACTGAAAGAAAATTTTCATCGGAAAGGTTTACATCCTTGATATTATACTGCTTTAAAAAAATAAAATTTAATTTATTTTGGATAAAAAACAATTTCCTCTTTTTGTGCTTCACTGTTCCTTTTATGTTTTAATATATAAAGTTTTATTATATATATATATATATATATATATATATATATATATATATATATATATATATATATACATATTTCTCTATATATATATATATATATATATATATATATATATATATATATATATATATATATATATATATATATATATATATAGATAGTCAGATTTTTTTAATGCTCACAGTATGTAACTAGAGAACGGCAGGTCCTACAGTAAAACAAATTATATATTTGGAATCAGCCGAAAATTCTAAGGATGGGATTTACCTTTTTTTTTTTTTTTTTTTTTTTTTTTTTTTTTTTTTTTTTTTTTTTCCTTTTTTTAAAGTAATACCAAAGTGTTTTTGGAAGTAAAATTATTCTTTTTTTTAACTAAAGGAATACCATAGGGTATACCGCAAAGATGTCAGGAGTCGGTCTCTCGGCCTCCCGGTGGACGAAGGGGGACTAATCCCCCCTCCGGGGATGGTCTCCGGAACCCCCGATCTTTGGTCTTTGGGTGTCGCGGGGGTTCCTCCGACCATCCCCTCCGGGGTATGAAACGTCCCCCCCTCTGTCCCCCGTCGGCTCGAGCCCCCTAAAAAATAATTTTTTAAATTTTCGACGAAAAAAAAAAAAAAAAAAAAATTCCGCTCTTTAGTATATATATATATATAATATATATATATATATATATAGCATAATATAATAAAAAATAATAAGAACATATATATATATATATATATATATATATATATATATATATATAATATAATATATATATATATATATATATATATATATATATATCTTTCTTTAATATATATATATATATATATATATAATGTATATGTTCTAACCAATATATATATATAATAATATATATAATAATATAATATATAATATAATAATATATATATATATATATATATATATAATAATAATATATATATATATATATATATATATATAACTGAAGCAGTTAAAAGAAATAATGTGATAAGTGATCTCCCACATCAATTTCTTTTGATGTTGTCTGATTTTTATCATTCGTAATTTACTCCAAGACACCAACATTACTTAAGAGAATAGAATTTTCAGTCATCTGGAGGAAGCACATATATATATATATATATATATATATATATATATATATATATATATATATATATATATATATATATATATATATATATATATATATATATATATATATATATATAGTAAAAGTTACTTAACGGCCATACGGAACGAGAGGTCGGATTTACAAATTTTACACCACCAATTCACTGTCGGTTTTCTCCAATACATGATGATTTCAACCTCTAGATGCAATGGCGCTTTCCCGTTCATCGAACGTCTTCGAAAAGCGGCGCTGTCCAGCCCGTTTCGCCGGAATAGCCAAAAAACCTCCGAAACAGTTTCTCACCAGAGCTTCTTGTATCCGTTTCCGATAACGTCCAGACAATTCGGTGACTTCTCTCATCGGATCGCTCGCTGTCTGAGTCTGTATTCTTAAACCAGAAACTGTTAATTCCTGAAGTAGTGCTCGTTCCTTCATGTTAGAGTATCTTCACTGATAATCAGGCCTTTGATCTATAGGGTTCTCACACTTGTTCCTACAATAATTATTACATCTAGTAAGCATTACTACTGAAAACCATAATAATAGTCATTTAATAGCAATAAAAATTTTATTCTAACTTAAAATTTCATATTGTAATTCTATAATACTAGCAAATTACTGTAATTTTAATATTAAACGTCACACAATCTCCGTCTGCCTTGTTTATATTCATAACTTAAACCAGGGGTGTGCGGTGCATTTTTTGGGTGAATAAGCTATATATATATATATATATATATATATATATATATATATATATATATATATATATATATATATATATATATATATATATATATATATATATATATATATATATACATAATTTCGTAGTTCTATTATTGAAACATATTGATATTATTGGTAATTTCAATTAGCAAAATTTTTTAAAGATTTGCTTTCCACACTATGGTTTCGTAGCCTATCTGTTGGCTATAGTTTTCCCTTTCCTCGTGATTGTTAAAGTAGCCTATAAATATATATATATATATATATATATATATATATAAATACTATATATATATATATATATATATATATATATATATATATATACTATATATATATATATATATATATATATATATATATATATATATATATATATATAAATATATGCCCTTATTCTGGTTACTTTATAAAAAACTTTATCACTTGCACAATTTTTATTCACTGCAAACAAAACTTAATAAACATTTTTAATTAAACTTTATTTATTTTCAAACATTTTAAATTAGATAAATGTAACATTTTTTTCCTTCTAAATGTAATACTACGTTTCGCCTCTATGTCGGGAGGCCTCTTCAGGTGATGGATCTATCGAGAGCAAGAAACAGAAGAATAAAAAATTAGACTGACTATGAATTTTGGAGTTGGTTGGTTACTGTTATTATTTTTGTAGAAATACGTGTCTTTCATTAAATTGATTTGAATCGTGTCCATCTTCACTTCGCCCTGTTGTTTATAGTTATTCCAATTTTTAATACAGAATGATTCAACTTGCTTTCTTAAACTAATAAAAATTTGATTTGCATTATTTATATTGATGGAATGGTTATAGTTGGTTCTATGAGAAGTAAGAGCAGAGTTTAATTCGTCGGACTCTAGATCGTGTTTATGTTGTTTTATCCGTCTTTCAAAATCGTTTGTTTCGCCGAAATATACCAGGTTGCATCTGCATGGTATGTGGTATACGCATTCAATGAGGTCAGGGCTTTTAACTTTTGGGGGAAAACTTTTTTTAGGGGAAGGTGTTAGATTGGTGAAATGGGTTTTTTGGAAGGAGATTTTTTATCTGGTCCGTGGGAAATTGGGGAACAGGTAAGTAGGATCTGGGAGGTGTGGGGGGGTTTTGATTGTTGTTTGTATTGTAGAATTTGTGTTTGGCCTTTCTTAGAGCTGAGACTATGATGTACCGAGGGTAGAGTAATTTGTTGAAAGTGGAGAAAAGGAAGCTGAATTCTGTTTTGAGGAAGGGGAGAGCATATGCTCGGAGGAATAAGGAAGAGAGGGTAGCTAATTTAGTGTAAGTAGGATGTGATGAGAACCAATGAGTGTAGTTGGGAGTGGAAGTTGGTTTTCTGTAAATAGAAAAAAAAGTAAGTGAGATGTGTTCCATGATATTAGTGTGTCTAGGAAAGGGAGTGTGTTGTTTTGAGACTGTTCAATGGTGAATTGTATATTACTATTAATGCTGTTTATGTATTCTAGTAACCAGAATAAGGGCCTAAATTTCTATAAATATTTATAAAGAAGGTTTATTTCTTTAAGTTTAAATATATATATATATATATATATATATATATATATATATATATATATATATATATATATATATATATATATATATATATATATATATAAAATAAACATAAAATAACTTCTTGACTAATATATATATATATATGGATAAATAAAAAAAATAAGGTAGCGACAAAAGTATAAATCAAACTAAGGAGTAATCAAAAAGCTTATCACTTATATTTTACTTTAATAAAAACTTTTCACAAAAGCTAAGTTTTTCGAGCATGGGTCCGTTTAGTTACGTTTAGTTATGTTGTCAGCAGAGCATACTTAGTTTGTTGTTTCCATTGAAAAAAAAAAATTTAAATTAAATTTCAAAATTCTGAAAAAATATTAAAAGAAATATACGCATCATCAGTTGTCAGAATCATTTGGGTAAGCGGCACTTACCTAGCATACCCTTAATGACCGCAACTGACTTAAACTTACCAGTTTCCATGGGATTCTGAAAATAAACTATTCATGAAAGTTAACGATGATTTCGATTCACTGCATAATATAAACCAGGGTTCGACAAAGTGTTCGATACCGATCCTATGGAAGTGATAAGAGTTCTTAAGGGGTCGATCCCTACTCGAGGGTCGAAAGGGGGTCGATAAATACCACAGAGGATCAATTAAACTGTCTAGGAAAAAATAGAATATTCCAACAGCATTCGAAATATATATATATATATATATATATATATATATATATATATATATATATATATATATATATATATATATATATATATATATATATATATATATATATATAATAATATTTTTATTTATATATATATATATATATATATATATATATATATAAAAATAATATATATAAATTTAATATATATATATATATATATATATATACTATATATATATATATATATATATATATATATATATGTAGATAAAAATAGAATATATATATATATATATATAATATATATATATATATATATATATATATATCAATTTTCACCCGAATATCAATAATCTTACTGCTTCTCTTCAGACACATCCATCCCATTAATATCAACTATTTTAATAAAAAGGTATGTTAACATATTTTAAAGGTATTCAGTAGTAGTCGCAAGATGACAATCAGAGGGTTTTTTTCATTAGATATGATTTACGTTATATTTTTAAAGATGTTTGTGTATCTCCAGGGCCCTCTTAACCGCTAGGCAAACTAGGCAAATGCCTAGGGCGGCAGAATATAAGGGCGGCCCAAGGTGGCTAGAACGCGGCAGACAACGACAGCAAAAAGAAAAATAAAATAAAAAAATAAATATATATATATATATATATATATATATATATATATATATATATATATATATATATATATATATATATATATATATATATATATATATATATATATATATATATATATATATATACGAGCGATGATCTCTTTAATTATTAGCAAGTAATTAAATTAATCATCACCTCAGGCACAATTTATTAATAAAATAAAGTTATAAAATATGTGACAGGTTTTCTTTCTTCATTATCATCATCCCTTCTTATTATTTTGATCAAAGGATATAATATAATTTTCTTTATTATAAAAATCAATGGCATGTTTATATAACAACGCACAAATAATTCTTTTTTTTTATTTGATTTCCATTGATTATTATTGCTATAGTGGGAAGTCATATTGCTTCTTGATCACTACTAAGACCTTAATTACCATTCTTTGTATTATATAAGAAACTTTTACAAGAAATCACTTTTACGGAGATATTAATAATAAACTTTCCATCTTAATTTAATTATTTTAATATAAAATGAAGAACGTGTAATGGCAATGTCCTTTAACAAGCCTTCTCAGCTCTGATATCGTTGGATGAACCCCCGATTGCTTCTCCGGCACGCATTTGGGAAAATGCCAACCGGTAGAAAAGACGGCCTATCATTGGTCAGTTCGATTTTAAAATAATATAAAAAACAGAATAAAAACAGCTATATATGATTTTATAACATGTAGACAATTTTACCTTAGATAAATACATATAACTTTCTTGGAGGCATTGTTTACAAGCTCTCAATAGATGTGGACCATATATATATATATATATATATATATATATATATATATATATATATATATATATATATATATATATATATATATATATATATATATACGCTATATATATATATATATATATATATATATATCGTCACCCACCTTCTTTCCCCAGACTGGGAGTAAGGTGCGTCACATGCACTGGAAACAGAAAAGTAATAGAAGAGTATGACGAAAGTCGATAAGAAAGCCCAGCCTTCCCACCCCCTTTATACCCTTAAGTGAGAACTCATCCCAGTCAGAAAAATCCACCCTAGGGCTTCACGGGACTGCGACGGACCCTCACTATAGCATCTCGTCAATGTAGGGTTCATCCTCTGGCCCAGGTAGGCCCAAGCATACCCCCTCACAAACCCCACCATTCACTCCTATTACGTACCTTTCATCTCCCCTCAGCCAAATTCATATTCCACTCCTCCAGGCATTCCCTTACTGACTCAACCCACTCTCTCTCTCTCTCTCTCTCTCTATATATATATATATATATATATATATATATATATATATATATATATATATATATATATATATATATATATATATATATATATATATATATATATATATATATATATATATAATATATATATATATATATATATATATATATATATACTTGCTTGCCCAGCCATACTCTGCTTTGCCCGCTATGTATGTGCTCTTGCTTTCTTCATGTGCTCCCTTCCCTTCACTCTATCCCCTTCCTTATATGTATAGCCTTGTATGTATGCTATATGCTCACTCCCAGCCAGCATATCCAACCCATGCACTGCTCATATGTCCCCTTGCTGCTCCCATTTCAAGGGGAGCACAACGAAGTTTGCATTCTTAACCAAAGGTGTATTTGAGATTGGTTTACGAATTGGTTTAGATTATGAAACATGTGTGTGTGTGTATATGTATATATATATATATATATATATATATATATATATATATATATATACCGCTATATATATATATATATATATATATATATATATATATATATATATATATATATATATATATATATATATATATATATATATTTTATATTTATTATATGGATCTGTTATATTTGTTTTCTGTTTTTCTGTTTTTTTTTAAATATATTGCTATTATATAAAACTAACTATAAATTTCAGTGTTGATGAATAGGATCAAAAAAATTTAAATTTAAAAAAAAGGTAATTATTTAATAAAATCATACTTTTTTAAGCATCGTACGTTTGGCAGTTACCAAGAGAGCGAAAAGACTGAAATGCAAAAATCTTATTCAGAAAAACCCTAAAACAAGAGAAAAAAAGTTATGGCAAAGTAGATCCATATAGGTTAGGTATAGGTTTACTGCATCGTCGATCCATATTGGTTAGGTTTTGGCTTAGAACATCCTAGTTCAGGTTATGATAAGATTTGTTAAGTATACACAGAATCAATATATGAAAAAAAAAATCAATAAGGATAGAATTTTACGCCGAAACATTATTTTTTCCCCTACATTAAGTTTTTTCACGTTTTAGCACTAAAAAACATTTTCTATATCATGCAAAATGTACGTTATTACTTATTTTATTATTTAATTTTTAATATTTTAAAATTTCGTATCTCTCTTTCAACATTTTAATTTTATTGTTAGTATTTTAAACTAAGAATATATGAAAAAAATTATATAAAACATCAAATTAACTAATCCATATAACTTAGAAGGATATATATATATATATATATATATATATATATATATATATATATATATATATATATATATATATATATATATATATATATATATATATATATATATATATATATATAGGTCCAGCCTCAGAAGAGCCACAATCCATATCTCAAAAACTACAACAGCTACCGGGAAAAGGAATACATTGCTGGAATGCTGGTCCAATTTTAGTGTGGAAAATGTAAAAAAAAATAAAATAAAATATATATATATATATATATATATATATATATATATATATATATATATATATATATATATATATATATATATATATATATATATATATATATCAAAAACTACAATAGCTACAGCGAAAAGGAATACATTTTTGGAATCCTGGTAAAATTTTGGATATGAAAATGTAAAAAAATAAAAAAAATTATTGTTAATAATTATAGTAATATGATTAGAGAGCCTATTTATAGACCTTTTATTGGTTACTCGTTAAAATAAATAGACTTTCTATTAAATTTTGCTTTTTTTTTTTTAACTAAAGAATACCCCAAGGGTATACCGCACCGATGGCAGGAGTCAACTACGGGGTAGGACTAATTGGTATTTGGGTGTCGCGGGGGTTCCTCCGCCCCTCCCCTACGGGGTATGGAAAACGTCTCCCCCTGTGTTCCCCGTCGGCTCGAGCCCCCTAAATTGCTGTGTAATACCTTTACAAATAATATATATATACTATGTCCCAGCACCCACCCAAAAAAAAATAGCCAATTTTTATGTTTAATTTTTTTTTTTTTTACATTTTCCTAACCAAAATTTTACAAGGATTCAAAAATATATTTCATTTCACTGTAGCTTTTGTAGTTTTCGAAATATTATTTTTTTTTTTTTTTTTTTTTTTTTTTTTTTTACAGTTTCCTCCCTAAAATTTTGCCAGGATTCCAGCAATGTATTCCTTTTCCCGGTAGCTGTTGTAGTTTTTGAGATATGGATTGTGGCTCTTCAAGAGGCTGGCCATATATATATATATATATATATATATATATATATATATATATATATATATATATATATATATATATATATATATATATATATATATATATATATATATATATATATATATATATATATATATATATATATATATATATATATATATATATAAAAATATATATATATATTTATATATATATATATATATATATATATATATATATATATATATATATATATATATATATATATATATATATATATAGGCTATATATATATACTATATATATATATATATATATATATATATATATCAAGGAGCAAAACAAGATCTGTATTCTTTAACATAATTATATTTTACACAATTGTAATTAATTTTAAATTATATGAAATATTATTAATGCTTCTCATATAAAATCAAAAAATAGAGTTCATTAATTATATTATATTTCTAATATAAAATATATCTTTATTAATGAATGAATCAATATATTTCACTTAATATTACGTAGCAAACCGGATACATTAGCTTTTTTTTTTTTTTTTTTTCGTTATTAATCTCACGACTATGTTGCAGTCCGCGTTTGTGGAAATATTAAACTCTCGTCTCTTAACCTTAAAATATGCAATTATGCGCTTAGACAATTTTCACTCAAGATTAGATGTTTATCTATTACTGAGCTATGAAAATCCTTGATTCAGACAGATTAAGAGTTCTTTATTCTTTAATTTGCCAGAGTTAGAATCCCTTTTGCTTTAGTAGAAACAGTCAAGTACTGAGCTTTGCTTAAGAATGTCAAATACCTTTGATCAGCACACACACACACGTATATATATATATATATATATATATATATATATATATATATATATATATATATATATATATATATATATACTATATATATATATATATATATATATATATATATATATATATATATATATATAGTATATATATATATATATATATATATATATATATATATATATATATATATATATATATATATATATATATATATATATATATATATATATATATATAAAAATATATATATATATATATATATATATATATATATATATATATATATATATATATATATATATATATATATATATATATATATATATATATATATATATATATATATATATATATATATATAAATATATATATATATATATATATATATATATATATATGGCACTAGAAGGAGAGATATATATAATAATATATATATATATATATATTATCATCTTTCTCCTATCCCCAGATTGGGGGTGAGGTGCGTAGCTTACACCGGAACAGAAAAGTATTAGAAGAACATGACGAAAGTCAAAAGGAAAGCCCCCTATTTTAGTGTCCCTTTTTATACTCCCAGTGAGAAATCGTCGCAATCAATCAATATATACTTTATATATATATATATATATATATATATATATATATATATATATATATATATATATATATATATATATATATATATATATATTTATATATATATATATATATATAATATATATATATATATATATATATATATATATATATATATATATATATATATATATATATATATATATATATAATATTATTTTTTTTTTTATATATATATATATATATATATATATATATATATATATATATATATATATATATATATTTATTTTACTTTACTTTAAATATATATATATATAAGTTTTTATATATATTTTTATGTATATATATATATATATATATATATATATATATATATATATATCTAATATATATATATATATATATATATATATATATATATATAATATTATTATTATTATCCTATTTTGGGATAAATTTATGACATTTCAAGTTGAAATTGTCTACACTTTAGAATGACTATAATACATAATAATAATATAGTAAACATACTAATACTAATATAGTAAAAGTAATATTTTAATTTTAACCCTTTAAGGACCATAGGAACAAATTTGTTCCGTTTCAAATAAATGCATTATATGCGAAAAATTTCGATCGAAAAGCCAATATTAAAAACTGGACCAATTATTTACCATTTCAGAAGTATTCATTCACACGAAGCATTTAAAAATATTCGGTTGTTTGTTTTTTATTTAGCCTAAGCCTACATTGGGTCGAGGTGAATGCGTGCTGTGACATTTGTCATTTTTCAGATAATATTTTTTAGTAGTTACAGGTAAGTCAATTATATGAATAATGTAAAAAAATATTCTTTAGGATGTATATTGTGTGTTTATAGTGTTTATAAAGTAAATACTTATTATTATTGGACAAGAGGTTGTTATTTTCAAACGGTTAAAAAATTTACCAATGGTCAACTTTGACATAAAGTTTCATTTTTCTCAGAAAGGAATGTATCTGGATTTTATTCAAAATCTCTTTCAGGTGGCAATATAATTGAAGAGGATATCATACCTAATAATGATTATTACAAGGAGATAATTGAAATAAATTTTGGTAAGAAAAAGTTAAAATAATAATTTGATAAAATAAATTAGGCTATATACTACAAATATATGTAAGCCATTCTAATTTATGGGATATTTTTCATTGAGATTTTGCAAAAACTTTACATAACTTGAAATATATATATATATATATATATATATATATATATATATATAATATATATATATATATATATATATATATATATATATCACTATATATATATATATATATACTATACTTATATATATATATGGTAAAATTGTTTTAGTTCTACTGTACTGCCTTTTGTATTTGCAAGAACAAATGTTATATATATATATATATATATATATATATATATATATATATATATATATATATATATATATATATATATATATATATATATATATATATATATATACGATATATATATATATATATATATATAACAAAGTGATGATGATGAAGATGTTCCTGAAATCAGCTTGGGCCATCTTGAGGAGGAAGAACCTGCTGCAAATGTCGAAGCAGAAGGGCATGCTGGAACTTCACATGCTGAATTATTAGCTGGTAGGATCACACGAAGGCAGGATTCATCACCCTGGCGTATTATCTTAGAAGAGAGTTCCTCTCGAGATATTCCAGAGTGGGCAATTAGTATTCCTCATGGTAATTCCCTTCCTCAACCTATTTGGTATTTTAGAGAGTTTTTTGGCAATAATATTCTTGATTTTATAGTAAGGGAGAGCAATTTATATTCAACTCAGCGAAATGTAAATAAACCACTTAGTCTGGATAAAAATGAACTAGAACAATTTTTTGGAACAATTTTACTTATGTCATTCGTAAAAATAACAAATACAAGACTTTACTGGAGTGGACAATTTGAATTCAACTCACTTTCCAAGTTTTTACTAGAAAGCGATGAGAAGAAATAAAATGTTCCCTCCATCTCAATAACAATTTCCATGTACATGATAGGAATGATCCGAATATAGATAAGCTATTCAAAGTTCGTCCTCTCATTGAACATTTACCGTCAAAATTTCGCAATATCCCAATGTCTCAAATGTGTTGTTGACGAGATGATCGTGCCTTTCAAAGGGACATCTAGTATAAAGCAATATAATCCTAACAAACCCCACAAATGGGGTTACAAAATATTTGCCTTGTGCGATAAGTCTGGTATATTGTATTATTTCTATGTTTATGATGGAAAACTAAAGCCAGTTGAAGGAGAACCAGACCTGGGAGCATCATCCAATATAGTTTTGAAGCTGGGAAAAACTATTCCTGTAAATGCAAACCATATATATATATATCATGACAATTGGTTTACGTCACCAAGACTAATGGCTCACTTAGCAAAAAAAAAACAAATCCATTCTATTGGTACAGTTAGGCAAAACAGATTGAAAGGAACATCAAATGATATGCCATCAGACAAAGAAAAGCTGAAAGAGCAAAAGGGATCTCATGTAGAACTGAGTACAGTATATGATGGCGTAGAACTACGTGCTTTGAAATGGGTTGGCAACAGAAATTGCTTTTATCAATTTCATAATACATAAATATTCCATGTAATTGATGAATTTTCAATTATATATATATATATATATATATATATATATATATATATATATATATATATATATATATATATATATATATATATATTTTTATATACGGTATATATATATATATATATATATATATATATATATATATATATATATAAATATATATATATATATATATATATATATATATATATATATATATATATATATATATATATATATATATATATATATATATATATATATATATATATATATATATATATATATATATATATATATATATATATATATATATATATATATATAAATATATATATATATAAATACTGTTTATATATATATATTTCATTCACAAAGTATAAAGATTATTACTAAAACACTTTCTCCTAAATTTTTGAAACTATATAAAAGATTTAATTATTTTTTATTTATTTTTTATGGAAAATGATATAAAGTAGGATTATTTTTTTGTAAAATGAAATAAATAAGCAAAACTTTTCAATTGTTTTAGTAAAAAACCATAAACCTTACATAATAAAACTATTTTTAAGTGTAAAACCAAAAATAGTTCTCCCAAGGTTTTTATGTCCAAATGGACCAATGGAACATTTTTTAACCATTAGAAAAAAACTATCGTAAAATTATTTTTTTTTTTAAATTTCACCATTAATAGTTAAAATGCATCAAAACAAGAGAAAAAATGCAAACAAATTTTATTTTTTCAAAAAAATCCTAATTTGGTCCTTAAAGGGCTAATGTAGCAAAAGTTTTAGCATAAGGAATCCCATTGGCTCAACCAGACTTCCCAATAAAGTATTATTTTCACAGTGAATTGCCAGTGCAACTAACAGGGCTGAGAACCGATGTTAGAGCCGGAGCCGAAGCCGAAGCCGGAGCCGGAGCCGGAGCCGGAGCCGGAGCCGGAGCCGGAGCCGGAACCAGAGCCGGAGCCGAAGCCGAAGCCGGAGAAAGAACCGGATCCGGAGCCGAAGTGCCATTCGGGAGTCTGAGTCGTGAAGTCATAAGGTTTTGGAGTAATCCAGAGCAGGAACTGGAACAAGAGAAATTTTTGGTGGGATGAACCGGAAACGAACCAAATTTCCAAATGATGTAGTCGGAGCAGTGCAATTTTATTATGAGGTTGCGTTAGACGAGTTGTTTTTTTTTTTTAATTATGGAACCGGAGCCGGAGCCGGAGCCGGTGCTGAAGTCTGAGCCGAAGTTGGAGCCGACAAAATACTTTACCGTATCCGTAGCCCAGAAATCTATGACCACGATTTTGTAAATGATTTCAACCTTTGTTTTGATATTTAAAAAAAAAAAAAAATAGGCACCCCACGGGCATTGCTCTATTCTAGGAGGGGATAACAACTTTAGGTAATTGTTATCTAGAATCCGGACTAGGAATCGAATCCTGACTATTTGTCTTACGGCTCAGTCGCTCTACTGCTGTGCAACGATAGAACGACTGAGTTCATTGACACAACCCCAAGATCAACGAGTAAAGTCAATTTTATTGTCAGTATAACAGAGAAATCATTTTGTGCGATGAAAGCCGTTGGTTTGATTCTTACGAAATTAACATTCATAATAGTCTCTCTACAATTAATAGCGTGAACTACATTATTGTTATTAACCTCTTCATAGCTACGAACTCTTTTCATGGAAATAAACTTTAATATTGTTATTCATTGTATATAAGGTCGTAGCTAGGAGGCTGAGGGGGTTTGAACCCCATCCACCCTTCCACGCAGAGAAATTATTTAAACTATCAAAAAAAAATTATATTTTCAGCTTCTTATTTTTAATTTATAAGAATAATAAAAATAATAATCAAGGCAAATTTAATTTATATATATATATATATATATATATATATATATATATATATATATATATATATATATATATATATATATATATATAAAAAATAAATATATATAATATATATATATATATATATATATATTCAAAAATAACCCCTTAAGTAATCTCACACTGCTGGGATGTGAACCTGGCCTAGCAGATGGTCGCGTAAGTGTTTGACGACCACGCCACGATGGACTAAAAGTAAGCGCGAAAATTGTTCCTGTGGTGAATATATCACCCGCAACAGGAACCACGACGCACTCTACCCGTCCACACTCGGGCGTAGCGACAAACAGGGCACCGCGCAGAGTGAAATACTTTATAACCGGGGAATATATTGTATGTATAACAACTGCTACAAATTCAACGCAGTGTGACAGGTATTAAAAAGATAACCCCTTAAATGACTCCACTGCTGGGATGCAGACCTGGGCCTAGCAGATGTCCGCGTAAGTGCTTGACGACCACGCCACGATGGACTAAAAGTAAAGCGCGAGAATTGTTCCTGTGGTGAATATATCACCCACCCAACAGGAACCACGGCGCACTCTACCCGTCCACGCTCGGGCGTAGCGACAAGCAGGGCACCGCGCAGAGTGAAATACTTTATAACCGGGGAATATATTGTATGTATAACAACTGCTACAAATTCAACGCAGTGTGACAGGTATTCAAAAATAACCCCTTAAGTAATCTCACACTGCTGGGATGTGAACCTGGGCCCTAGCAGATGTCCGCGTAAGTGTTTGACGACCACGCCGATGGACTAAAGTAAACGCGAGAATTGTTCCTGTGGTGAATATATCACCCACCCAACAGGAACCACGACCCGAGCGTGGACGGGTAGAGTGCGTCGTGGTTCCTGTTGGGTGGGTGATATATTCACCACAAGAACAATTCTCGCGCTTTACTTTTAGTCCATCGTGGCGTGGTCGTCAAACACTTACGCGGACATCTGCTAGGGCCCAGGTTGGTGTGAGATTACTTGAGGGTTATTTTGAGGAATATATCACACTGAGAGAATTTAATAATAGTTGATTATACACACATATATATATATATATATATATATATATATATATATATATATATATATATATATATATATATATATATATATATATATATATATATATATATATATATATATATATATATTTAGAAATGAGGAAAACATATTTGTGGTTCGTGAAGATTTTTCTTAGGTTTAGTGGTTGTTGAAAGCACAAAGGGAGAATATCTCTAGCTGGATCATTACTACAAGAAGGTTGGAATAAATAGTGACTTTCTGATTGTTCAACGATTTATATATGATGGTGCAGCAGCTTATAAGAAAAGGGACCTATACCCAAATGGTAGACAGGAAAATGGGTTGACATTTGTAAAAATAAAAAAAATCTTGTTATTTAGAGTTTCTCAAACGAATCCAACAAAACTTAATTTAACCTAACCTAACCTAACCTAACCTAACTTAACTTAACTTAAATTAACTTAACTTAACCAACAACCCAGCAACTTAGCAGCAACCCAACAATAACTTAACTTAACTTAACTTCACCTAACCTAACCTAACCTAACCTAACCTAACCTAACCTAACCTAACCTAGGTTAACTCAACTCAACTCAACTCAACTCAACTCAACTCAACTCAACTCAACTCAACTCAACTCAACAACTTAACTTAACAACCCAGCAGCAGCAGCAACCCAGCTTAACTGAACTGAACTGAACTGAACTGAACTTAACTTAACTTAACTTAACTTAACTTAACTTAACTTAACTTAACTTAACTTAACTTAACTTAACTTAACTGAACTGAACTGAACTGAACTGAACTTAACTTAACTTAACTTAACTTTACTTTACCTAACAACTTAACTTAACTTTACTTTACCTAACAACTTAACTTTACTTTACTTTACCTAACAACTTAACTTTACTTTACTTTACCTAACAACTTAACTTTACTTTACTTTACCTAACAACTTAACTTTACTTTACTTTACCTAACAACTTAACTTTACTTTACTTTACCTAACAACTTAACTTTACTTTACTTTACCTAACAACTTAACTTTACTTTACTTTACCTAACAACTTAACTTTACTTTACTTTACCTAACAACTTAACTTTACTTTACTTTACCTAACAACTTAACTTTACTTTACTTTACCTAACAACTTAACTTTACTTTACTTTACCTAACAACTTAACTTTACTTTACTTTACCTAACAACTTAACTTTACTTTACTTTACCTAACAACTTAACTTTACTTTACTTTACCTAACAACTTAACTTTACTTTACTTTACCTAACAACTTAACTTTACTTTACTTTACCTAACAACTTAACTTTACTTTACTTTACCTAACAACTTAACTTTACTTTACTTTACCTAACAACTTAACTTTACTTTACTTTACCTAACAACTTAACTTTACTTTACTTTACCTAACAACTTAACTTTACTTTACTTTACCTAACAACTTAACTTTACTTTACTTTACCTAACAACTTAACTTAACTTAACTTAAGGAAATTTTTTGGATGTTTTGTCAACCCTTTTTCCTGTCGAAACATTTTTAGAGGTGTTCAATCTGTCTTAAATATTCAGAGGCATTGCATGTTCATTACTTTTCAAATTCATGTAGCTTAGTACATTAGAAACTTTATTGGCATAGTGAAAGCAACTTGGCACTGTTTTATGTCAGAAAGTGGGATAACTATGTTAATAGGAAAAATAGGAAAGATAATCCCAGAGACAAAATAGACATAACTAACACGAATATGCAAAACAATGTGGTACTCTTCTTTATCTTATTCCTTCTTTTCTTGATCTTATTTCTTCTCTTCTTTCTCTTCTTTTTCTTCTGGAAAGTTACAATGGATTTTTAAGATTTAGAGAAGCTTTAGAGGAGCATGGGATAGATAGAACAAGACGTTGAGCTTTCTTCAAACACCATAAATCTTTGGAAATCTGCATCAAGGGTGAATTTAATAAAAAAATAAATTAATATCTCATCTTTGTTCTCCTTTACCCTTCCGTAATGCACTACATTCCAATCTCATCATTACTGACAGCAACTGCTCTTAATCATATTGAAAATATGATGTTTGTTTTGAAAGATTTTAGCGTAGACATTGTTGAAAATTTTTTTAAAAACATTTTAGAAGTTGCCACAGAATTTCTACTTTCTATAAATGAAGAAATTAGAAGTGATTAAAAATTTAATGACACCAAGCTTTCGACCCCTACACCTGGAGGTCTTTGTTCAAGGAACGCGTGAAAGAAACATTGTAAAATGAAAAGACTTAAAGCAATTCAATTCCATTTCTTGATTTTTCAAACCAGCTAGAGAACAGCATCAAGAGCCTTAGATCCATACTTACCAATCTTATCAAAATTATACCATCGATTATACATATAACAGGACATTTACCGAAACGATGTCTTTTTTTATAATGAATAAAGTTCTTCAGAGCTCTGGTTCTTCTATTATATATATATATATATATATATATTATAATATAAATATTTGTGACTATTCTGTAGATATACTCTCTCCTATCATGTTAATAATTAGCTCATTAGTTATCAGAATAGCAATAATAACTATGTTTATTACTTTGTATTTTTTTTCTAAATTAATTATTTAACAACATATACAAATTTTAATAGTGCCAGATGCATATTTATCTATTTCTAATTTTTATAACAAGTGTTCATTAAAAGAAATCTAAATTAATATATAAAATAATATATATAAAAATAAATTACATTTATAGTATAAAGATTATGACGTTAAGTAAGGTTAACTTTTGTATGAATCTATTCATAATATTTTATTATTTTCTTTTAGTCAACTCTACAATTATTTTTTAATTGCTTTTATCGTTGATGTTAGTATTCATATTTTTTTTTTTTGTTATAGCTAATATACTTATTGTCAATATTAATCTATATATACATATATAAACTCACTTTATTTGGGGACAAACAATCAATCTACATAAATATAGTGGAAAATACAATATTTATATTAAATATCTTAAAATAATAACCAACAAATCACATTAATTTGACCATTTTCACGTCTATTATCTGAGAGATTCTTGCTAATATATTGATATATATATAATATATATATATTAAATTGATTATGTATAAGTATAATCAATTTTATTTATAATTATAATATTTATCATTACTTTTTTGAAATAATAATTAATATATTATTATATATATTATATATAATATATATATATATATTATATATTATATATATATATATATAATATATATATTAATTATATATATATATATAATATTATAATAGTCAAGGAGGCGACTACACACTCGGGCTGCTCGGGCTTAGGACGAGTTATTATTATAGAAACGAATGAGCTCTTCAAATTTCGTAAAGTTAAGATAAAATTCTCTTATTTTTTGGTGAAAATAGTTCATCTGAAGAGCATACATTACTAAATAATACAAATAGAAGATTATGTAAATTTAAACAAAAAGTGTAAATCATAGCCTTGAATATATCTATTTTTCAATCAGTTTATAAAAGGTGACTGCTCCGTGCGTCTCCGAAAAGCGGAAGAGAAATTTGAAGACAGTGTACAATACATATTCGTGAATTTAATTTTTACAAGTGTTTTGACATCCTTGTATACGATTATCAACGGTTTTATTTTAAAAAAAAAAAAAACCTCTAATAAACATTATTGTTTCTTAATGCATATTCCGGATAAAAATAATTATATTAATTCTAATATCTGAATTTGAAAACGGAACAATAAAAATAAGTTACCATAGAACCAATTAATGAAGCTAAGAAACTGGTAAAAAATAGGGATAACTCAAATATCTAATGTGAATAATTATTTTGTGCCATTACATATAAATAATAATATTATAATATATATAATATATTATTATATATACTATATATTATTATATATATATATATATATATATTATATATAATATATATATATAATATATATATTATAATATTAATATGTTAATAACTTAATAATAGATATATATATATAATATAATATTAATATAATTATATTATATATATGTAATACGCAAAAAAAGATACACTCGCTCCCTAAATTAAAAATGATTTCATTAATTTAGTTATGAATAAATATGTTATTTTAGTAAATTTACAGATGCTATTTACTTTCTTGGTTCTTAAACATATAGATCCAATTAAATAAAGATTTGTTTCTCAATATTGATAAAAAGGCATAGGTAATATTGATAATAATAATATTAATAATAATGGTGAAGAACATTATAGGAGTATTGGGGAGGCAGTGAGAAGTAGGATGAGCGGGTAATTATATAAGGTATAGGAAGAGGGAGGAGAATATAAGAAGGAGAGGAGTAATTATGATTTAGAGTTGAAGCATTATAAAAATATATAATTATTATATATATATATATAATTAATATATATATATATATATATATTATATTAATATATATAAATATATATATAGGCAAAAATCTGCTACGGTTATGAACACATTAAGAGAGAGAGAGGATGAGAGAGAGAGAGAGGATGAGTGAGCTCCACTACGAGTTAAGATTAAGGCTGCCATTATTACTATAGATAATACTATATAGGCCTATCGAGTGTATATATATATATATTATATATATATATTATATATAATATATATTATATATGATCTGAATTAAAATAGTTCTTTTCTCAGATAGTCAAAAATAAGGAGATTTATGTGAGGCGGGACATTGTTAAGTGGCTTATATTTCCCCCCATACGTTATGTATAGGGAACATAAGCTTATCTTGCAATAAATATTTCATCACTTGAAATATCAAACAGATTGAGATAAAATTACTGGAGTTGTAAGAATAAATGCTTAATAAATCTGCTCACATACCTATAAAATGCATGGTAGTATTGCTATAAATCATTTACTATTTAAAAGATTTAAACTTGTATCGGTTGGAGAGTGCTTATGGGAGCCGCCTCAAAGGCTTGTCACAGGAGTCAGAAGAAGAAGGACTTCTGCAATTTAACGCACAACATATTTTTTGAGTTCTTTTAATAAATTCATACACAAGGTCAAGTTTGCTACCTTATCTTAATACATAAAGGTTATTAAAATGTATTTTATATCACATGTAGAATGTTCGCCATAAAAAGGAATAACTAGTGATTTAATAAAACTTAACTTGTATGATTTCAAATAATTAAGTATGATTATTTTTCCCATAAGGAAATAAATACAAGAGTTTAGAACTTATCTTCTTAGGTAAATATAATCATATTAGTCATTTAATTAAATCTATATATTTGTGCACACTTTTTGTCATATCTTATATTATAGTCTAACGTGTCTGTAATCGAGGCACAATATAATCATCTTTCACTAAGCACTTGTGCCACATATGTATTTACATTTACATATATTCATATAATGTGTACTGAATTATTAAATATCTAATATAATATGAGTAGTATACCTATAAGGTCACAATACTAATCATATACCTATAGTTGACTGAGTTATACGAACTAGAAATGATTACGTATATAAAATAATATTATTTTCACCTGAGGTGATACGAAAATATTTTACGCTTTCAACGAATGTATATATTATATCATATATTATATATTAAAATGTCGAAATAATAATAATTAATAATGTGAAATAATTAATATATTGATTCTCTCTCATTCTCTCTCTATCAAACTCTTCTCTATATATATATATATATCACTTAATATATATATATTATAATACATAATAATATATATCTATATATATATTAAATATATATATATATATAGTATATATATTAATATATAATATTAAATATATTAATTATATATATATATATATATATATATTATATATATATATATATATATATATATATATAAATATATATATATAATATATATTATATATTAATATATATATAACTGGAGAGACATATGTATATTATAATAACCCTTATAAAATATTATAATACAATAAATTAATATTATCATATATGTGTAGTATATAATATATATATTATAATATTATATATATATATATATATATATATTAATATTATAATCTATATTTTATATATATTATATATATATAATAATATATATTATATATATATATATAATATTTACTTATATATATATATAAGTTATATAATATATATTATTATAATAATAATATAATATAATTATTAATATATATTATATATTATTAATATATATTTATATATTATATATATATATATATAATAATATATATATGATATAAATTAATCAGGCGACTCCTACACTCGAGCTTTGCTCCTTCCGTGCTTAGCGACGAAGTTATGATTATTAATAGAAACGATCTTCTCGCACAATCTTAACACTCTCTATAAGAGATTATGATATAAATTCTACTTTATTTTTTGAGTGAAATAATATAATCCCTCGAATACTGTAATAACCTACATTAGTAAATAAATACAAATATAGTAAAGATTATAAGTAATAATATATAAAAGTAGAATAAGTCTAGCAAAAGAACATCATAGCTATTGATATAATTACCTTATATTATTATTCAAATCAGTTAAAACAGGATACTTGAGCTCGTTGCGATCTCCGAAAAAGCGAGAGAAAATATTTAGTAAGAACATAAAATGTTTTAAATAAACTATTATTATAATCATTATAGATATTTATAATTATTTTTTTACTACTTAAATAGACTTTCCACTAGGATTGAACTTAGTATAATAACAGAAACGCAGTGTAGTGATATCGAGCTTTAGCAACACTACGAAGGCAATATATACCTATATATAGCATTTGGAACTCGAAAGATTTCCCAAGAACATAAAAGTAGAAATGAATTATAATATTAAATTCTAATATTAAATCTAGATTTAGTATTATAAATAGTATTCTATAGTATTAGCATAAAATCAAGATCTATTATAAAAAATAAATAAAAGTATTAAAAGTAGAATCAAGTTCTAGCAAAATATCTATAATGTAATTAAATGTATATATTTGTCACTTAAATTATATATTATATATTTAATATATTATATATATATAATATATATAATATATTAAATCATATATATTAATATATATATATATAATATTCATCTATGCATCTCTTTCTATATCTATATTTCAGTGATACTATTAAAGATTAATCGTTAGGGCTATTTCATTTATCATAATACTAGGGGCCTGAGAGAGTAGACTCTATCGAGACCTACCTACCATCTTTGGGGGTTTACCCTACGGTAGACCTTTGTGCAGTATAAGGCTTTAAGAGCATCCCAAAATAGGGGACATAGATAAAGCCCCAGATGAGGGTAGGTTATTTTGTGAGCCTTCCTAAAAGGGCAGCCTAGAAATTTGCGAAAAGTAGATCCCTTTGATTTATACGTCAATTATTATGTAATTAGTGCTCATGTTATAAATGCTTTCATTAATAACTTATTTTTTAATAACGTTTTGTCCATAATTTTATATATTTATACAGATGTTCAATAGTATTCTACCCACACTCACTCAGGAGGTATTTTTATGGGTGATTTTTCCCATTGAACCAGCTCTATACCTGCATATACGTATCGAATAGACAAGACTCTGAAAATCACTTAGCGAAGGTATTTTGGAAATTCCAGTCATGTCAGAGTCAGTGATACTATGACTTGTCGTAAATTCCATACATATCATTAGATATTGACGTAGACAAGTTTCCACTGCGTTTCACTGCAATTTCCAAGGTCTAAGCACATTGAATAGATATTATAATAGGTCTAACTGTTCCAACCTTAAGAGTAGAAGGAACTGAACGGTGAAGAGGGAAGAGAGAGAGCGAGAAGAGCAGCGAGCCAAAGAGAGCGGCCTCGTATGATGGGTATATTATATATTTCCACTAGATAGAATCGAGTCACAGAGGTGAATGCAAATATTCAGGGTTGTATTTTGGCTCCATAATATCAGATTTATCAGCAAGCATAGAAAGATTTAACCTATTTCTAATCATCGATCATTGCAACGAACTTTATTCCTTACTGTTACTCTCATTGAGGTATAGCATATATTTTAACTAATTGAAATAAAAATGTAATCGATAATAAGAGTAAAATAAATACAATATTTAAATCACAGTCGATTTATATACGCTGTGATATTAATATAGTAATCTGGCTCATATTTTGACTCGTATACCTATAACCTCACTTTTTCGTAAATATATGAAGGAATAGAGTTTACAGTGGAGGACGGTTACATAGCAATACTGTGGATATAGTAAGGCAGTGTAGGAAGCTCACTAATCCGGCAAGAGAGTTATTGAGTCCTTTAGTTCATATTAAATAAATAAAGTAGTAAAATTAAATTAAAATTATTAAAATTGTTATAATGATTGAGTGAAAATCACAGAAAGAGGCCTGAGTATAAGATTATAAATTATTAAAGAAAAGTATGAGATTCCCGAGAGCCAAGGTGAAATATAACGCTACGCCCTTGTGTGTGTGGTGTGTGTTGGGTCAAGCAAAGATTAGGCTTAACGATTTTCAATCGAACGGGTGGACCACAGGCGAGTTTTGATGACCGTAAGTCACCCCTAAGGGGGTGTTCCCCCCTTAGCGCAAGGTCAAATCGTCCTGAAAACCCAATTTACGCTTTCGAGTTCGAATAGAAATTTGAAATGTGAGCTAATATGATGACGCAATCCTCGTCGGAAGACAGAGAATTGCGTCACTCTGCGTCCCCCCAAGAGGGGCGCTGCCCCACAAAAAATTAAAAAATGATCATAGAAGACTACTAAAACTCAGAGAAAGGTTGAAGGAACGGAGTCGGAGACGGAGACGGAGGTGGAGTCGGATTCTCGGAGTCCAGGGACCCAACCGGAGGGGGGTCCCCAGTTTGAAAAAAAGAAGAAGAGGAAATGCATGGAATGCAAACAGAAGAAGAGAGAGAAGAAAGAAGAGAAGAAAGAAAAGAAAGAAGCAAGAAGAAGAAGAAGAAGAGTAAAGAAGAAAGAAGAAGAAGAAGAAGAAAGGAAGAAGGAGGAGGAAAAGGAGGAAGAGAAAGAGGAAGGAAGAAGAATGAAGAATGGGAGAGTCCTGAGGAGATTCAGAGTTGATAGGTGGCAAGAAACCGTGCTGGAGCCGGTGCATGTGGCTTAGTTTTAATAAATATTCGATAACACAATGTTGGTGTCTTTATATGGTTATTGGTCTGTAGATTTCGAAATAAATTGTTTCAGAACCATCAAGAAAAATAATAAATAAATAAATAAACAATAATTTTTTTTAAACAACTTTTTATGTTTTATTAAAGATTAAATTTTTACGTTTTTTACATACACCTAAGCATAAATCACTTAAATCAAACCACTATCCAACCTCCCTTCCGACCATCTGTGATCTATTGATATATTTGATAAGGTCAAATTTTTTACTAAAATCATTGTTTTACATACCCTAAATGCAGCATATAATCACTAATCAAACCACGCACCAAACAACTATCCCAACACCCTCCAGTCCAGTTGTGATCTATTGATCTATTTGTTATTGATCTAGTCACTTTCCGAGTATCATTTTGGATAAACTAACACATAAAAACAAATTCTTTATAAAAAGATCAATCAATATATGTTGACGTAACATAGTTTTCCCACACAGATTAAAATAAAGAAGCAAACTGACTTTAGTAATTGTAACAATCACTAATTAGAATTGAAACTTCATTTTGGTAACATTCTTTCTTATACCTACATCTGTGCTTACGAGTAAAATTGCGTAAGAAAACTATGGGCACTGTAGAGCGTAGATCCTTATCATCAATTATCATATAATAAAGTATAATAGCCAGGAGACTCATGACCAACGCCATCCAAGCTAATATGAATGCCAATGTTAATCTATTTGAAAAAATCAACTGGAGTAAGAAATTTCGCTCCCGTGAAAATATACGAATAAAACTCTCGGAAAATGTGAAGAATTTAATATTAAACTCTCCATCAAACGTTTTATCACTCTCCTAACACACAGTAAAGTAACTCAACAACAGCAACAACTCTCTTCTCACATCATAGACTCCTGTCTCTATATTATATAACCTATATTATATATATCATATAACTATTATACCATAGGTTATATTATCTTATACGTAATTATAATAACTTATGATATTTATTATACTCTTATATATATATATATCTATTAATACATTAACAATAAGTATATGATAACATATAAATTCATCATACAGCTTTAAACTTTATCTAATCCATCATAACCTAATATATACTTATATAATATAAATATTCGTTGATTATTAGATTTAATTATCTAAATAATAAGCATGTTCATTAAAATTTACAAACTATATATTTTCTTCTACTATTTCTCGTTACAAATATATAAATTTAATTTACATTAAAAAAAGCTTACAATATATTTATAGGCATATCAATACTGTGATATAAACTATATTAATATATAAATAATAATCAAATTAGTTAATACAATATGAGTATAATAATAATACCATTAATAACACAGGACTTCCTCCCAGTATACAT
The DNA here is from genome assembly GCA_015478945.1 of Trachelipus rathkii. Classification (NCBI taxonomy): domain Eukaryota; kingdom Metazoa; phylum Arthropoda; class Malacostraca; order Isopoda; family Trachelipodidae; genus Trachelipus; species Trachelipus rathkii. The sequence goes on from JABUQX010043782.1 coordinate 58,706, forward strand.
TCTTCAAGGGCTCGCCACTGATATAAATATCTTTAAGCTGTATATATATACAATATAGTAGAATTAAACAGTATCAAACATTATAAACAATAGGTTCCTTATATACACCTTATATATAATCACAATACAAATATTTTTTTGCCTAATTTTAATATATATCCGTATATTATAAATGCTGTAATTCTAACCCCATAACTTTTTTATTTTATTTTTTTTTCATAATCACTGATTATATATATACAGATATCTTATTCTTAAACAATTTTGCCAATGTAAAATAATACCTTACACTTATTTGTTTTGCTATTGAAAGTGGTTTGCCACGATAGCGCAACTCTTCAAAAAATACCAAAAGGGAGGTGTTATAACATATATATATTCATTCATAGAGCAAATAATATATATTCATTATTGGAATTTATGCTAGGTATATCGCCTCCTATCATAACATCACAAAACCATAATATATATATTATACACTCAATTAATATTACACATATATATAATATATATATACTATATATATATATATACTATATATATAGTATTATAGGGTAGACAACTGGCAGCAAGGACTGCCGAGAGACCCCGACCCCTACCATCTTTGGGGTTTACCGCTACGGTAATTCCTTTGGCAGGAGGCTTTCAAAGCCTCTCCAAAATCGGGCAGAGCCCCCAGAAGGGGTGTTTTTTGATTCCTAAAAGGGCCAGCCTAGATCCGTTTTAAATTTGTCTTTTTTGCATTTTGGCACTTTCTTCAGCTACTTTTACGTTTTGTCATAATTCAGGTCACAGATCCCCAACTCCCGGACGGATTTTGGGGATTATTTTCCCCATTGACACCCTGCACGCTCGAAAGCAAACGAATTAGACACATACGCCCGAAGGCATCATTTGGAGAAACTCTCATCCACTCAGTCGCGAGCAAGCCATGACCTTGGAAATTTCCATCATTTATTAGATTTTGAAAAATGAGACGTCAAAGTTAGGGTTTTTACACACGCGATCGGATGCACCAACACACACGAGCGCGAATTATCACACGCGAGTCTGGAACACCAGACTTCTTGGAGAGTTCAAGCAGCACCTCCCGAAGGGGCGGAGCCCCCAAAAGGCGGGTTCTATTTAATATAGAGACTATATAAATCTTTAGATTACGTTATACAAGGTCATTTTAAATTTTTGTTAAGGTATGATTTTTTTTAGAGAGGAAAAAAACATGAAGTACCACATATTCGTTATATTATGCGGTAGAATACAGAGAGAGAGATACAAAAACCTAATAGAGAAAATACAGATATAACATTATATTCAATAGAGATTCTTATAAACAATATGCACTACTAGAATAGGACTAATTATATACTAACACAAGTAAATAAAATAGTAGAGAAAACAAAAAGGATATCGTAAAACAGAAAACAAAAGTTGAAAAACAATAATTAACCGAATAACACGAATATAATCGTGAGAAAAGGTATCTGGCCAGTTTTGACCACAGAGAGAGTTAATACGCAATTAAAAAAAAAAACTAAAGCTATATTAATAACAGCATAAATGAGAGAATAAATGAATTAATAACAGAGTCTGACACTTGGAAAAATAATCTAAAATATAATGAAAAAATGGAATAAAGTAAGAACACACTCGATAAGGAATAAAAAAAAATACAGTAAGATAAATGTATAAAAGGGGAGAAGAGAGGTCGCCTCACACGCACAGAAGCGAAGAAGTTGATAAAATATAATAACGTTAAGAAGTTTTCGTATAATGTTAAAGAGTGTTACTGTATTGTAGAGAGACACAGAGATTAAAAGAATTAACTAAAAAAGAATAATCCACGAGACATCTGAAAGCAAGGTGAGGACAACAGATAGCGAAAGTTTCATTGAGAGAGGGAGCATGACCGTAAAAGGAAATCACACACATACAACTGAGTAGAGGAAGTAGAGTTAGTCACAATCTCATATAATAAGAGATAACAAAGAACGACAAAAAAATTACAAAGTTGCCTGAAACAATGAGACGCAGAAGAAAGTACAGCAATGAAACTAAATTAAAAACAAGTTAGAGAAAAATTGATTCGAATAGGAAAAAAATGCTTAAAAATCAAAAATATAAAATAAAATATGAACAAGTTCCCGGATAATTAGACAGATTAATAGATAGAAAATCACTAATAAAAAATAAAAATAAAAATAAAATAATGAGGGGAGGCGCTGAGCCACACACACAAAGCTAAAATAAATTAACAATGATCAATAGAAAGATTGAACTAATGGTACAGAGAAAAAATGAAATACTTCTATTTTGGGAAAACGATTAAAAATTTGGAACTAGATACGCGCGAGTAAGTACGGAGTTCCGTGGATTTAATACTTAGGACAAAAAAAAAATTATATTAGTTAATGTTATCTGATAAAAGATCATAACTACGCTATATGCAAATCGCAAGAGAGTCCCATTCAACATTTAGAAAAAACGGTTTCCAGTCTTATTTGAAGAGCGATGGAGAGTGGACGAATATGTACCCAATCGCAGAGTTATGAACAAAAGAAGAAATGAGGGAAATTGCATGGAATGGCAAAAAACATAGAGAAGTTAGAGGAAGAGAGAGATTAATAGAGATAAAGGGATATAAAGAAGAGAATAAATGAACGAACACATAGAAGAAAAAAGAAGAAGACTGCAAAACGAAAAGCAGACACAGCACACGTATAACACACAAGAAGAGAAGAAAGGAAGAAGGAAGGGAGGAAAGGAGGAAGGAGGAAGAAGGAGGAACTGGAAGTAAGAATGGAAGGAAATGAGGGAGTCTGAGGAAGGATTCGAGTTTGAAGTGGCACAGTGGCTGGAGCCGAGGAGTTGCGCTACATCATCAGTTCAAACATAACTATATCGTATAGACGAACAAGTTTGGTGTCTTTATATAAGGTTTTGGGTCTGTAGATCATCGAGCAAACTAAACATCGACTTATCAGCACACATCAGACGCGGCGCAGAGCAGATACAAAAACATCAATATAGGAAATAGACATCGACTAAAGTTAACAAAATGTTTTTCTTATCTATTAACAACACAGTGCTATATTTTATGTGCATTATCACACTATAGATATTAAGAATATTTATTCACAAAGTAGTGTTTCTCTAACATATCACTGTATTTTTACATTAACATCGTACAAATGTCTCAAGTACAAAAAATTTACCACACAACAGCCTATAAATGTCGAATAAATCACCATAACTATCCTCCGAATACTCCATGCGCGAATTCATACTAGACCATCTCTAGATAGTATCATAAAGTTTTTTGATCACATTAGAGATTAAGGTATAACGAATATTACTTTACATATAAGAGAACATAAGTAGAGATCATGTTTATAATGCTATATACCTCAAGACGCAACCAACCAGACGACAAGTACACCAAACACTCATGAATTAAGAATCAACATTAACAAAATTCCTACCACCAATTAACAACCAGTAAGTAACTAAAACACTCTAACCATCCCAAATCCCCAACGATAACACCCTCTAGTCACCAGTCTCTCAGTGTGAATTCTCAAGTTCACTCACTATTGATCAAGTCACATTATGAGTCACGCTATTGACATATTTTGAGCATCCGCATGAAAATACTAACAAGTGGGCAACGGAATCCACAATATTACATAAACACAAAAATACCACACACGAACACAGCGGACAAACACACATCAATCAATCATACAATACAGTCTAACGACACACATCACACCTACAGCTATTCCACATCATCACACAACAACAGCACTTCACCTCACAACTATAAGCATCATCTGAACCTACACGAACAAACATAAGTAAGCACAGACAAACTTAACACATCTGGTACACCAACACAACAAATTGATATAAAACAAAGAGTATACTGTAAAACAAGTTTAGAGCAAAGTATTAACACTATCACACACTTAGAAACAACTAGTTAAAAAGTATATATAACAAATTAAAAAAATGACAACACAATGAGATTAACATCGACACTTGCCCACGATTAAAATTCTCAGAACAAATTACCAAAAAAAAAATTAATTATTTCTAAAATAGTGTACTTTTATACAAATCTATAAAATCTTAGAAAAATATATTAACACTCTCGTTTAACAAAGAAAATAGAAAATACTGCTATCATGGCAAGTTGCTTCATATACCCTGAAAAAAAAAAAATAAACAAATAAAGTTAGAAAAAATAATATAATGAATGTAATAAAAATAATAATAATACTACTGATAATTATAGAGAGAGAGAGATAATATAAACATCATAAAAACGTAAAATAAAAATTATGACTTAACATACATTAAATGTAAAATAAATAGCAAAATCTATATAAAATCATACAGCTCACACTAGCAAGTATAATGGCTATAGAACAACTATAGGAAATGGGAATGAGTAAAATTCATAATTTATTAGGTCAAACAACAGCATTTACACGAGTCAAAACTTAGAAGGGATCGATTTCAAAGACAGGAATTTAGTCTTATTACAGATCACATTTCTAAATTAACAAAGATTCGGTTTTATCCTTTGCGAGCATAAGATGCACCACAGTTGACAGATTTAGAGTAACATTACGAATATGTACCATCCATAGAAACGAACCCTCGAGTACACACAATCTATTATTTGTGAATAGTTTTATTTGTGTTATACAAAGACATATATAGAAAATCAAACATGACACTATCCACATCTCATACGCAACTATATTAACATGCAAACTCTCACATAAACACACAACACACACACACAACCACACACACACAACTACACACCACACAATAACAACAAATAACCCTCACAACAATCACGACACATACACACTGCTACAACCACGTAAACAACAAAGATTTTTTCCAAAATATTTATATAAGCTTCTACAATGGCAATCACCACAACCCACACACATCCATGACCTAAACACTAACTACAAACAAAAACAGTAAAATTTCTTTGTCCAACAATTACTTTTTTAATACAATTGCCTTGTAATTAAACACGCGAATCATTAAACAATTAGTCTTCGAAACTTGACAACCAAAGACAAGATGTTTATATATAACAAGATTTACAAAAAAAAAAAACGAATATAACTCATATTAATAACAATTTTTTAACACAAGCATAAAGTACTGTTGGGTTAAAGATAAGAGCCGTGTAAAAAAATTTATACTATATATCTAAAACATCAAACTGAAACAAATAATAATTATAACATTAGTTAATAGACCACACTAAAGATTCAATGTAAATATTCAATATCTTCAAAGTGTCTAACTTAAAACACGAACAGTTTAACGAGCAGCATAAAAAATAAAATTTTAAATACGATTGATATATAAAGATTTAAAATAAAAAAAAAAATTAAAGAGAAACATAAGTATGCAACTAAAATCAATAAAAAATATATAATTAAATGTTTGGATTGTGTTTTCCCACAACATAACATATTAAAATAAAAATTAGAAGCAAAAAATAGTAAACAAAAATGGGATCTTAAATGATTTTGAAAAATCTAAAACACTCACATTATCAATCAGTTAAACACAGTAATTCTTACAAAAACAATCAGTCTAATATAATCATATATAACAAATGCGGCGAGCGTAGTTCAATTGAATCTTACGAACCCCTTGCGTAAGCAAAACCAAACCAACAATTATTAAAATAAAGAAGATACAAACATAAACATATGAAACAAAAATAAGACACAATAAAATACACTCAATAAAAAAAACAAAAATAAAGTTAAAATAGTTTCTAATATTCTAATAACAGAAGAATTCATCCAAATAAACAAACTGAATCAACTTATTTACCGAGCGAAGTATACCCGTAACCCAGGAGAGAGAGAAAAAAAAATAAACATACCATCTTTAGAAAGGATTTTCTTAGTTCTATAAATATAAACTTAAACTCTGAAGATGACACAAAAAAAATTAAAGTAATGAGTGTAGAGCGAGAAAGAGTCATTATACATTTTATAAATTACCGAAGGAGGGGTAATAGGAAATATCAGAAAACACCTCTATCACATGTCATATAGAGATGAGACCATAAAATATCCCGAGATTACAACCTCAAAGTAACCCTCATAACGGTGTAGATTACACTTACTCAAGAGAGCTCTCAAGAGATTACACTACACACTATGTTCAGAGCAGTACACCTGCGAGTTTTTTTCACGTCAAGCTCTATGTGTTGACTATTAAAATACAAACTTATGTTATAAATTAGAATAAGGTTTTTATTCGTAAATGTTTCTTAGAGATAACGGAGATTAGTAGACGTGGATGATATACTATGAACATAGAGATTAATGGTCGAAAATCTATTCTGATTGTTTTAGAGCAATATTCACTCACATTTTTAGGAATATAGACAGGAGTTTAACCTTTGCAAAGATGCTGATTTAGCCTAGATGAATTGTACGTACGGATATGAGAAAACCAGGTGAGTCGCTAGGTGTATGAAGTTTTGTAACTAAGAATCTATGTAGGTCTGTGTCGCATAGACTCATGTTGAGTGCACTAATGATCTGATATCGGATTTAGTTCATAATGATAAAATAAATGACACTGACGATTATCTCTCAGCGAGCAAAACTGAGTGACAACTCTTTAGAGCGAATCGAACGATAACAGTATGCAAATATCACACGATGACACATCTTTGTTATACAAACATCAGTTACTATGTTAATGTAAAATTAACATTGAATGTTAAAGACATGCTTGAAAAATTGTAAATAGGTACGTTTTTGTATGCTGTGCTGATCTAACCCTTTGCTCGTGTCAAGTGTGCGAACATCTATAGCGCTTATCAATGTATAGCAGTTTACTTCGTGCTTAAGGTGCTTTAGGTTTTTCGTTGTACATATATCTTAGTTCCGGTGATGCTAGGTTAGCTTTATTAGTGTGAAAACTTTGTTACGTTAAAGTATATTTGTGTGTTGGTGTGTTTATGTGTGTGTTATGTGTGTGTATGTGTGTGTGTGTGTGTGTGTGTGTGGTGTGTTTTGTGGTATGTGTGTTGTATGTGAGAGTGTGTCATTTATTCTACAATTCATTACACTACTGTTCACATAACTGATTCTGTTCTAAAATGTACATATCTCGTTCAATTGATTGCATCTTGCAAAGATAAAACCGTTCTAAAAATGTTGAAGACTAACATTTATATTGTTCAAATCTCTTTTCTTTTTATAAACGTTACTAATATAATGATCTTTCGTTTTTCCTGAAGTTGATACATGCCTCATATACTCGTTTACGCTATGTCTTTTGAGTCACGAGCGTCATTCTCAACATATGGAATTATCTATAGCTCCATATATACTAAGTAACCTAAGTTTTGCATCGATATTTTTATTAAATTAATATTCTAATACTAAATTAATCACCTCTTAGTATATTTATATAATATCTATTCTCATTTTTCTTAAACATATCATTCATTTTGCGAGAGACTTATTTTATTTTACTCATTAATCATTTATTGTAAATTATTTTATATCAAATATATTAATTAATTAATAACTATGTGTAATTATCATACTGAATCATCTTGAATATTTACTACTATATTTGGTAACTATAATGTCTTTCATCCATTTTAATGAGACAAGATTATTAGCTATGCATACTAAATGAATAAAATAGTAACCAGCACAAACCTGATCACTTACCTCTATAAATGGTTGACACTGAATAAAGCAACTACTCATACACATTTATACATCAAAATACGTTCTACCTCATTTAACAACTTTAGTTTATAATGAGAACTAAGTCTATAAAAATTACATTCAAAAAACTAGATAAACCTAGTTCCATTTCTTTACTTTTCTCTCTTAAAGTTTTAACATACAGTCAATAATCTCTCTTATACTATTAATCCATACTTTTTAAGATATATAATGAACAATACAGTCTATCACTTCACACTATTAACATTTTCTACTTTGTGTTTAATTTTATTATTTATTTCTAATTCTTATTCACTCATTATATCTACATATACATTCTAACAACATCATTACATAGTCGTCCCTTCCATTTTTATTTCATTTTAGTTTTTGATTTTTTTTAGTTTGTTTTTTTCATTTTTATTTATTTTTTTTATCTACCATCACATTTTATACTATTACAACACACACCAACATCTACTCGTACACACTACACTTATCTATCTATACTTTCATTTTTTTCTACATCTACCCTACACACACGACCGTAACGACACAAAATTAAAGCAAAGTTATAGTTGTAGAAAATAAACGTTAAGTAAAATTTAAAAAATTAATAATAATGTAAAAAACATTTATAAAAATATATAAAATTAACTACTCTTCTACAACAACCAAAACAAAGTCAGAAGACAGGAGAATAACGTCAAAGAAGAGAAGAGAAGAAACTTATTTAAGACAAATAAAGACAAATAAAGATAGAAAATAAATATATTAATAAAAATTAAAAAAATAAAAAAAGAAATGAAAAAATATCATAAAACGAAAAATATAATAATAAAAAAATAAAAAATAATGAGAAAGTTTGAAGAAAAAATAATAATTTAAAAGATTATAAAAAAAAAATTAAATATTAAAATAAATTAGAAAATTAAATGAAAAGAAAAATTAACACAAAGTATAAATGTAAATAAAAACAATTATAATACTAGAAAAAAAAAATAAACTAAGATTTGATAAACATAAAAATTTTCATATACACAAAATAAAAACTTATATAAGAGAAAAAATAAAAGTTAAGAAAAAAATAATTTTTGCAAGTGAATTATATTACTTTCTGTTTGAAAAAAAAAGAGATAGTCTATGAAATACAAGATGAAAAAAACAGACGATATGAAAGGTATAACAAAGGTTACTCACACAACAATTAAAAAAACATCGGTATTATCTTGGCACAAGATGACAAGTAAACAAGTGCATAAATATGATTGCACCGATTATGTCAATCATTAGACAAATGTAAAAGACCAAAAGATATAATAGTTAGTAACGTATGTAGTTAAAGAAGAAAAATGAGACTTCAGTGTAGAAAATGTATACAATGTGATATATGTTCTATCAGACAATTTATAAGATGAAAAACAATAAAATATATATATTTCTTTACTCATTTAACAGACAAAAATACAAATAAAACAAACACAAAACACACAATAAACACAAACAACATACAATAACACAAAAAACAAATAACACAATGTTCAAAACAAGTACAAACTATTCAACAGCTGAAACGTTGCGAACAGATAAAAAATCTGAAAAGTATATTCCAATTAATAAAAAGACTAACATAGGATTTAAAATACTACAATTTTGTAGAAATTTGTGAAGTTTAAAAAGAAACAGTTAAAAAGAAAATAATACCTAAAGCAACCTTAAGGCCACGAATACAGTAAATCGTGCCACTTAACGTATTAATCACATCAGAATAGAAAATTTAATTCTTCTATCCATGCGTGTAAAAAATTAACTTATTTGGGAATTTTTGACCGAGCAAATATCGTAAAAACTGGTAGAAAGTGGAAAACTTGATCTTCAATTTTTATCAAAGCTATTAGGTCCTCTTTCTACACACTCAATTAGATGATTGAATTAAACGGTTTTTTTACCTTATTAGAGTCAAGTAACCCTGCAAATTGCAACAAATGTAGATGTATATTCATGTTAAATGCACAAATTCTTCATGTAAGAGTAGACTACAAAGATCGAGACAGGTTAACAGGTTGAATAAAGTGGGCATTCGTTTAATTTAGAGATATATAATGATTCAGTTGTCCTTACCTTTAGTCAAAAATTTTATGGCATAATGAGATTAATTTAATAACTCGTCCCTCTACAACAGCAGCTACATACGATCACAAATTCTACACACAACACACATCACACTCCAATCAAGTTAAACACAGTTAAATTATTTACAAAAACTCATCCCACTTCTCCCTACCCAATCAGTGTTATTTCAAACATATGTCATAGTAATATTTAACATAAACGTACCTAACTTACGAATAAACAGTTATTCTACACATTAACGCCAGAGTACTATAAAGCAACACATTACCATTCCGTGAGAAAACCCCGGGGGATCTGCAGCGCCTTTATGAAAGGGTGTGAAACACAACTCGAGACACATAACAGAGGGGAATGCACGAAACCCCACCCCAGAAAGGAGGCTGATACAGCAGGGCTATTACCCCTCCGAAGAGCGGGTAAAGCTGGCTCAGCCTTCGGCGGCTGAGGCCTCAAGCCCGCTTAACCCCCTTCGGGGTGATCCCCTCTCGCAGGATTCACACCTTTCAAGGGGCGCATCCCCCCGGGGTTTTCTCTCGGAAGGTATGTGTTGCTTTGAATACTCTTGGTTAATGAAAGACTGTTTATTCGTAAGTTCGTTGGTACGTTATGTTAAATATTACTATGAACAATGTGGAAATAACACTGATTTGTTAGAGAAATGAATGAGTTTTTGTAAGATATTACTGTGTTAACCTGTGATGATGTTTAGAAACGTGAGGCCTAGGTTAAGTTTTTTTTAGTTCAAAGTAATGTTAGGTTTGCCCTAGACTTTTTTGCTAATGTCTACGTTTTATTACATATGTCAAATAGATGTTATACCATCGAACGAGTGACCACTTAGTTGATGAAGAATGTGTACAATTAAGAATACAAATCTTTAGTTAAAATTGTTACTGGCTATTGATTAAACGTATGTAAAATTAACAATTGATATGTTAAAGACATATGTTTTGTGAAAAAATTGTAAATTATGGTTTTACGTTTTTTGTTATGCTGTGTTAGTTTCTTGCTGTATCGTCACTGTAGTAAACTAAGTGTGTTACTAACAGTTGTTTTAGACGAGTTTCTTACCATGTCTACCCGTGCTTAAATGGAAGTTGCACTTAAAAGTTTAATTTAATGGTTGTAGCATTACTTTTAGACTTCAGCAGTGCTGAGTAACCTAAAGGGCACCTTAAGGGCCGAAATAAACTGCTAACAGTACTATGTTAGCTTTATTAGTGGTAAACCTAGTTATACAGAGTATGATTTCTGCCACACTTGAAGACACCAGCAGTAGATACTATACTCCTATGTGTGTGTGTTTATGAAGCTCGGCGCTCGAGTATGATGCGATAATAAATCGTAGACCTAGTTTTGTGTGACAGATTGTTGTTGTAGTGAGTGAGCTATTTTGTGTATCCTTGTGAAGCTATAGTAATTTGGTGAATGTTTAGCGATTGTTAATTCTAGTTATACCTTAATATTTCTATAACTAAGATTTATTCTTTCACTATGGACTATCTACCTACTCATACTCACAAAGGATGTCACTTCTGTTTCTTATTCGACGATAGTAACATCCTGTCAACATCTGAGCATTTGCACATACTAGCATGAAAGTAAATAACGAACCGTAGACATTTTAAGCCATATAAGGATACTGAGTGTGGCAAACCTACGATATACCAAACACAACAATATCATTAACCTAAGTTTCTCAAATCTAATAACTCACTCTCCTTTATGATTACAGTTACACAGAGAGCGTTTATATCTTATAACTCAAATAAATATATCTCATTCTATTTCTTCTAAACACTAAGAATACACTAGTGAGTTATACTGTTTACTCTCCAATTGTGTTCTATTATATGAGATAATATTTAACATAACGTACCTAATTTTTTACGAATTTATAAACCACAGTTTTTTACTATTCACATCTCTGAGATGTGTAGTAATTTTTATTATTATATAAACATATTTACATATATTATTCTTTTTATTCCGTGAGATATATATTAATCTCCTTTAAATTTATTTTTCTAAACTCTTAGTTGTGTTTTTTATTTATTGCTCTCTCGTTTTTATCTTTGTATAAAATGGTGTGAATCTTCGTCGTAGATTGTAGTGGTGTGTGAGCATCTACTGCGCAACACGAGACGAGTGTCCATATTGTCGTCTAAATTATGGTTCCTCAGCCCGAGAAGGGCCTGAGCGACCTTATATTTATAATTTCAAATCTCATCTCTCTCTTTTACTAGATACGTTTAACGTGAGAGAGGAGAGGAGTGTTAATATGTTTCTCCGCCTTACAGCTTGCCCTCTACACAGTTGCATCATCATACCTGTCTCGTACTATATTTTCACACCTTGCAATTCTTAAGTTTGTTAGTGGGCGTTATAATTCTGGTAGTTTATATCTCTCACTGTGTGTGAAATATTGGTAATGTGATTGGTGATCTCTTTTGATACACTTCTCTTTTTGATCTATTTGTATTATTTCATCATTGTTGTTCAGCTAAACCTATTTTCATAAGCTTTTAATTTTTTAATATCTATGTATAATGTTTTATTTGTGGTGACCAATGTTATATTCGCAATTAAATCTACTTTATTTTGTCTCTAGATGAGAATATGAGTATTGTAATTTAGATAATTTGATTTTTACTAGTTAATAAATATTGTGTCATTAGTTACGTTTAGAAACCTGTGACAGTCTCTAGGTATTTTTGGTTTGTATGAGTCATGTTAGGGTTGTCTCTCACTTCTAGCAAGTATTATTAGAGTGCTAACGTTCCACGTTATTCTAGATTCAATAATGATGATAATCAACACAAACGGCAGCGAAAAGACGAGTGACACTGGTATGAATATACTGACGGGTAGTGACAGAGTGGAGAGAGAAATCTTTGTTTAAATGATACTATGTTAATGTAAATTAACACATTGCGAATATGTTAAAGACAATACATGAAAATTATGTAAATAGGTTACCTTACTCTATGAGAGAGATAACACTGTAGATTTAGTATACTACATGATAGTCAAGTGTGGAACTTTGAGTGTTCATGTTAAGGCATATATCATAAGCATTAAAGGTATAAACCAAACAACTAACATAACAAACTGTAATAAAAATTAATTCTGAGATATATATGTACCATTAAAAATATACATTTATAAAAATTAACTGATTAATTAGTTAATTAATTAAATTAAAAGCGCACACAGATATTAAAATGTTTCAAAGTAGACATAAATATAAATATGAGTATAAATATAAAAATGGTTATGCGTTATGTGTTATGTGATGATGAGTTATGTGTTTTTCAGAGAAGATTTTGATATCTTTCTTTCTGAGTGAAAAATTATATCTATAATTATTATACACTAACTAAAAACAAATGAATTTAATGGGTTTATTCTTTTGAGGAGATCTGCAGATAGTCATATTGCATTTGCACTAATATAGTTATATATTAAGAAACGAGAGATAAATAATTTCATAATAATTTAAAGCACTCTTTAATCATTTTAATTAATAGTAATATCATATTAGTATCAAATTCATTATAAATTGTTATCGTCTTCAATGATTTAAATTTTGAGAGGATTTTGAGGATATAGTATGCAAAAATTTATTATATATATTATTATATCACCATAATAGACAGAAACATGAGACATATAACTAGTTAATACTATATTAAATTATATAGTTATAATAATATAATAACATTTAATAATTTGTAGATATAGATTTTAATTACATAAGTATTAATTTCAAACAACTCTAAAAATTATTTTTGAAGATTATAAATTCTTGAAATATTTATATATAATATATAATATTATATTTGTATTTACTCTTATATTATGGTTATTATTTTCATTTTATTTATTATATTAGATATTTATATTATAATACTATATTTTAAAATTTCAAAAACTATTGATTTTATTATATTTAGTCATATTTAATATTTTGCATTGTGAAGGGGAAATGAGAAGCAAAGGGCTTTTACCCTTTTTGTTTATTTTTATATATTTTTTAATTTTATGAAGGAAAATTCTGTTATATATAGTTCTAATCTAAATGTAGTACTCAGCATATTATAACATTATATTAATATTATTGGTGTTTGGTGTGGTGTGTGTGTGTGTGTCTTGTCAGATGCTGTGATGTGTGTGTGATGAGTGTGTAAGCTGTTGTTATTGTTTGTGTTGTGGTTAATTTTAATCCCCTGATGTTTTAAGTTTAACACTTGACATACTGATATTTACTTAGTTGTGTATATGTTAGAAGACAAGATAATTGGTTCTTAGAAAAAAAAAAGTGACAAGTGACTGTTATGTGAACAGTAGTGTAATGAATTAAGAATAAATGACAACACTCTCACATCACACACAACAGATACACAAACACATATATCTTACACACACACACAACACATCACATACATACACATACACATCACATATTATAGACAACAATCCATAAACACACACACATAGGAATATATGGTAACGTAACAAAGTTTTCGCACTAATAAAGCTAACATAGCATCACCCTGAACTAAAATATAATGTACAACCAATAACCTAAAGCACCTTAAGCACGAATAACCTGCTAACATTAACAAAGTTCCACACTTGACAACAGCAAAAGTACTAACAACCAGCCTGACAAACACGTAACCTATTTAACGAATTTTTTTCAAAGCCATGTCTTTTAACATATCAATGTTAATTTTACATTAAACATAGTAACATTTACCAAAGATTTTAATTTTAATGACACTATCGTTCTCAAAGTGTACTCGTTTTCGAGTATAACCATCATTTACATATGAAATAAACGTAAGCCATCTAGCAAAAAGTCCTAGGCAAACTAACATTACTCAACAAAAACTTAACCTAGGCTCACGTTTCTAACACATCATCATCAGTTAACCACAGTAATATCTTACAAAAACTCCAATCATTTCTCTAACAATCAGTGTTATTTTCACATCACCCTGTCATAGTAATTTTAACATAACGTACCTAACTTTAGGCAAATAAACACAGTTTTCATTATTTCAAGAGTATCTAAAGCAAACACATCACCTCCCTGAGAAAACCCCGGGGGATGCGCCCCTTGAAACGGTGTGTGAATCCTGCGAGAGGGGATCACCCCGAAGGGGTGTACGCGGGCTTTAGGCCTCAGCCCCGAAGGGCTGAGGCGCCTTACCCTCCTTCGGAGGGGTAACAGCCCGCTTACACCCCTTCCGGGTGATCCCCCTC